>OX451347.1:10209359-10257756 GCA_949629155.1 Myopa testacea
GTCCGGATTTACAACCTTCAGACCGAACCATTTCAGGACTTGCATGTTGCTAATTTTAAAAAAGCGCCACCATACGTTGGTTTTGTTGGAATAGAATAGGATGCGGCCCACTCGTCGGAACTCTTCATCTGACTCCTTGAGACTATTGCATTCCAAGCCAAAAGCACAGTTGGCAATTATGTCAGTAGTGTAGCGACCCATGATATCGTGCAGCTCGACAACGCCGTCCGATGAGTTGGCCACTAGCTCCGCAAAGGCCGACTCCAGCTGCCTGCCCACACCGGCGATGGTGGGGAACATGAACTTCATCTTACCCGAAGTGAAGGTGGGCGTAAGTTTGGCTCGCAATGAGCGCCACTTTTCGTCAGTCATATTGAAAAGATGCCCGGACAGCGGATCCTTGTCTTCAAAGTTGTGGTGATTGCGATCACAGAACTTGTTGAAATTCTTAATGAGTATGCTTTTGGCCACATCCAGATCGAGTACCACGGCTATTGGTTTGGTCAAGATGTAAGCTCCGGCGATTTGGGTGCGATTTTTGAAGGTCGAGTAGATCTCGTGCAGTAGGTCCGAGAGGTGCATAGAGTTCACCAGCGGAAGGTTGCCTAATAGAAAATGCGTATTCAGCTGCTTAACTCCCCGAGAGTGCCAGTAGTTGTACTTGTAGCGCAGGTAGACGAGCAGAGCGAGAGAAACGCAAGCGGGCAGCATAAAAAAGACGAAAAACATTTTATTCCCGATGTGATGCAATCAATGTGATGCGATGCGATGAGACTCAATTCAATCCAAGCGCGATATTTCAACTGATTCTACATCTATAAAGCGTCTCTTATATTGGTTTTTCGTTATATTAAGCATCATGAAAAGCAGAATTACAGCTTATCTCCGGGCGGCCTCTGCGATTTTATGCCTTGTAATGCAGCGCATTGAAGTCACAGTAACTCAGAGTAGATAACGATGTAAATTGCTTGGCGATGCTACTCTGAGCGACCACAAAAATAAACACGATTATCTACTTTTTTACAAGTTTTATCTCAAATCGCTTGTTAGTTTCGGATTTTTTCCCCGACGTAGATGAGGTTATTACCAATCATATAAGTATGGTTTTTTTTCAACAATTATAATGTGTTTCGTCATGTTTTTTTTTTTTTTCAATAATTATAATGTGACTAGTCACAAGACAAAACTACGTAAACTGAGAATTTCTCTTAGCACTCATTAGTATTCCTATTTAATGCCAATTAAGAGAGTGTCAAACACTTAATTCTTAAGTTGATTGGCCAGAAGTGTGGGCAATTCGGTGGTATACCGTTATGAGCATCGATAGAGTAACGGATATTATATCATAGGTGTGCTGTGTACAGTTGTGTTTGTTCGAGTGTTTATTTGACTTTATAATTAGCTTTCCAATTGTGATAACTACTGGAAAATTACGTCCAGCGATGTAGAGAGCATGATGGGGCGGGCGGGAAGGCAGGCAACCTGTCAGAGAGGAGGCTGGCGGAGAGGCGTGCAAATGTACTGGCCTACGTTCACGTGCAGAGTTAATACGACAACTGATTGAATTAAATGATATCGTAACGTGTGACAGCCTGTTTGCATTGCATTTAGTTTACGCTAAAATATTGTACTATGATAAGTTAATTTATAAGTAAATTTCAATTAAATTCTTATATTTAATTGCAATCAAATTCGTGCGGTTGTTAAAAGTGCTAACAGCTGTCAAAATTGGGAAATATATTGATTGAAAATCACTTAATTGCAGATATGGGCTCCTTAAAACAAAAATAATTTTAAAAACTATTTCTTTATTTATTTCTTTCAGTCTACTGATTTTACAGTCATACAGACTATATTCTTAAAACTAATTAAAAATACAAATTATTATTAGATAAATTTTACTTTTTTATTATTTTGTAAATTATAGTATAGTATATTATAGTTTAAGTTCAAAAAAATTTTCAACTATTGTAAAAATAAGAGTAAAATACTTTTTTGTTACAATAGAATAAAAATATATGTCTAAAAGTAAACAACAACAAAATAAAATTAATTTAAACACAACAACAACAAAATATTAGCTAGAGCACAACAACAACAACATTCAGCTTGCAAAAATAAATAAAAAATAATTTTATATGAATAATCAACTAGAATATAAATAATTTCAAAAATAGACCACACTTCAAAAACTGTAATGAAACTCCAAAAAAATTGAAATTGATTTTCGGTTCAAACTCCAATTGATTTTTTATGAATTCTGGATAATAAATTCACATTCATTATCATTGTCACTATCATTAAAAACGCAAACAAAAATTGAATTAAAAAATTTTATAAAAATTATTATATGTAAACACAATAAATAACTACATACAATAAATAAATAAATGAATTTATAAAACATGAAAAAACTTCATAATTTAAGTGTTTTATTTATGAAGCTAAAGTTGAAAGTTAACCTGGTAACCGTTTTCATATAGAATTACTTTTAATAGATTTAATTAATTAATTTACTAATTTTTACAGAATTCATTTCCACCAAATTATAATTATATCAAATATATTATTTGACGCGATGTCCACTAAAAAAAAACAAAACAAACACGTATACACGACAAAGTAAAAAAACGTGTTTTCTTAATAATTATGTTTTTGTTCAATTTCGTTTCGAATGAACTTAATGAAATTTCGCATATTAATTAAAAAAAAAAAAAAATTAACTTCGTACTGTACCGTAAATTTACCGTACCGTTTTTTTACCGCTTTTTTACCGCACAAGTTTTGCAAAATTCTATGTTGTGAACTACCGTCAACGTTTAAGGGGGCCCGGCTAAACAAATTAAGGGGGCCCGGCTTAACGACAACAACAACAACAACATGTTTAAAAAAATTTTTGTTGTTGTTGTCTACGTTTCTATCATCAGATGTTGTTTGTACTAATTTTTAATTTAGAACATTGTAGAATTCCAACAATTTATCTTAGATTTTAACCTTACATTTAACCTTTAACCTGTGACATTTTCACTAAACTATCTTAAATATGCAGAATAAAAATTCTGTGACGATGATTTCGCTCTAGCCATCCAAAAGCTGTTTATTCATTCGAGACTTCAACCGATGCGTTAAGCTTTTACAAAAGCTTTCCGCATTGCCTCGTTTATTAACGGGAACAAGAACCCTATCAAAGTTTTTGATGTTGAAGTGTTTTATTTCTAATAGTAATATTAAAGCGCTCTGTAATGACGCACTCTAGCGTTAAAATTTGTTATTGCTGATGATACAAACTTTCACAAAGTATAAAAATAAATAATAAATAAAAAATAAACAATAGCTTTCGTACTTACAAAAAAAAAACAAAAAAAAAACAAAAAAAAAAAGAAACGTCAACAAAAACAAAGACGAAAGATTAAAATTTATTTGTTTTTATCTAACTCCAGAAAGCCGTACTTTTTTGATAAACCTTTAACACTTTAATTTGTAAATTTAAAAACTGTGTTTTTTCACTGAAATTTTCCATTTTAGATTGAACTCTTGTTAGCCGAAATGATATAAAAACCAATGAGAACATAAACTTGGCAAAAATTAACAGATAATAGAGAAATAAGAAAACATAAACTGGCATTCCCAATATTAGAATACGCTGTTCACCTTCTGAATAGGTTTACAATAGCCAATGAAAAATGGTAGGACATCTTATTGGTTTTTACATTATTGGAGGTCACCGTCTTGCGAACTCAATGTATTTCTACAATAATTATAAACAATATTTTTAGACAAATTTTTGGATTTTTTGACTATCGTCAGAAGTGAGGTCCTCGAAATATTAATTTTTATTACTTCTCTCACTCATTTTTCAGAGGTAGTTAGTATTGGTACAGAATCTTCGTTAAACTGATTGGAGTGAGCTGAAAAACAAGATTTAATATACGCAACCGAATAAGAATGGGCATGATATGGCCTTTATGGTCTCTGGATAAATATTATACACTCATCCATAGATAGGTGTGAACCACCCACTGTTCAATGTGGCATACAAATCATGAAGGTGTAGGTTACATAAGCTTCGGCCAGACCTAAATTAAGAGTCTTTCTGGTTGCTTTTTAAACTAAATTTATACATGCTAAAAGCTTTTATGAATTTGTCATGAAAATTCTAAAGGAATTTTTTAATAATTATATAATATAAATTAAATATTGTAATAAATAGTAAATTTAATATTTTTTGTGAAATATTAATTTATAAAAATGCAAATTTCTAGACTTCTATCTATTCTAATCTATTTGAAAATAGGTATTGGTTTTACGATAAAAATCGATTAAATTTTTTTTGGATTGTTTTTTTAGCCATAATCGCTGCTGCAGCTTAAGTATAATTTTTGTTTTTGTGTTTCTTTCTTTGTTGTTGTTGTTTTAAACGCATTGTAATTTCATTGCTGCTACACAACATTTAAATTTTTATGTTAAACAACAAGGAGAACCAATTACAACAACAGTTCGAGGAACAAAACGTGGCCACTTAACCCATTACTTACCATCGTCCTATATACATATATGACACCATATTTGGTTAATTTTTTCTTGTGATATAACGTAAATATAATACTATTTTATATATTATATCATATTTTACATCAATTCTCTTGCGTATAGAATTTTTTAAAAAATTTTTTTATCAATAAGTAATATTTAATAAATGTCTTAAAGAAGTTATGTTTTCTATAAACTTTTATTGTCTTGTGATATCGTATATATTTTACTGTAATTAATATCAAATTTTACAAATTTTGTTTACAAGAGGTATAAAATATTATAAAGTAATGAAAGACTAGGATTTCCTAATAATCTAAAAGTTTGAATGGATTGTACGTGCTTTTAAAAAGTGCTGTCCTATAAATATGACAATGGGAAGATGAGATAGTTCTGGTGGCGATATTGGTGCATATGGAAAAATGCATGCTTGTTCAAGTCTGCTACGAGAATCAACTAAGGGAATCAAATTTTTGGAACTGTGATAACACAGTACCGCATAACGAATTGGAAAAGCACAGAAAAACGACATTTCATATATATATATATATGTATCTGGCAATTTGATTTAAGTAGTCGTGTTTGAGCGATCGCGTGTAATAAATACTATAAAATCTTTTCAATTTTATAGTTGCAACAGTTGCATTGTATAGTGTTACCTAATTTGAAAACGTTTATTTAAATTTTAATTGTAGAAAATTATTTCGAGGGTAAGCTCAAAATCAATAACGTTTATACTTATGTAATTTGCCGCGAAGCTGAAGATTTTCGTACTCTGTAGATTATATAACCTGTAAATATGAAATATAAAAAGGCTTTGACGATCTCAGAAATAGCGGAATATCTGCAGGAAATAGAGGATGAGGACTCAAGCGATGAGGACTTGGACCATATTGAAATAGCTGTATTATCTCCTGATCTTATCATTGAAGTCAGCAATATAGACGAAGGAAACGATGACAAAATGGATATTGTACCAATAACAGATGTAGCCGGTCAGGTTGAATTTTCTGCTACAGTAAATAGCCTACAAAACAATGAAAATGAATCGCCTGGAGTGGCAACAACAACATTACGCAACAAATTCTAGAAATTATTGAACTTTTGATTTAAATGAAAGTGAGCTAAAAGTATTCAATGGAATATTAATTTTCTCCTCATATCATCCGCATATCCAAACCATCTTCCGGAACCTCTACAAATCTTTTAAATCCTACAAGGTATGACAATAAGGGTCATTATATGGTGAAAAGACAGAAGCAAAGGCGGTGTCAGGGAGAAAACTGCAAAAGAAACCCATTACTTTTTGTGCCAAATGTGACAAAACATTGTGCACTGATTGTTTTGTGCCTTATTACACGGAGTAAGCATTGCATACACGCATTCGAAATTTAATTACAATATTTATTCTGAAATAAAATGTATCCAGTAAAAAATGTGTCGTCTTATTTTATTACCTCGAACTCCCATCGTCCTATTTATAGGACAGCTTTAAAAACTAACTTCTGAATGAAAATATTTTTTTTTTCTCCAAGACTCTTAATTTCAATTGCATTTAAGAACAGAGTTTTGAATATCACTGCAGAATTCACAAAATTGGACTGCTTGGGATTTAATGGGTTAATTATCACACAAGCGCACAGAATGAAGCCAAGCAGAATAACAATTTTAAGAATTGCAACAACAACAACAACAAACGGAATAACGTCAACAATAACAACAAAGGCAAACAAGAAGTAAAAACAACAACAATAACAATATTAACAGAAATAGAAACAGCAACATCAGCAGAAATGAGAAGTTAGCACAAGAGCTTTACACACACACACACACACACACACACACACACACACACAAATACATACCAACACATACACACACACACAAACATAAACCCACTGACGCATGCATAAAAAAGAAGTTTTTCAAAATACAAACTTGAAGCGGCAAAAAGTAAAAGTGCAGCACTTATTGTGTTAGGTTACAAGGGGGTGAAGAAGGTTGCTTGGGTGGGGAGAGGTGATAAAAGGGTGGTTCTGAGATGGTGGTCGTTAGGGGGGGGATACGATGAGAAGAAAAGTGAGGGGAGAGCAAAGCAAAGTAAAGTAAAACAAACAAATATTCCAGTTGTAAACACTTCCCCTAATTTCTCACGTTGCAAACACACACACACACCTAAACACACATTCACATACATACATGAACATCCTTTGAATGCCTTCAGCAAACAGCAACATACACACACATGTGCAGTGGTACACAAACAGTGAGGTGGCACGCCAAAGAAAATTGTTTTTTCTATCATTTTAAATGAGTAACAAAGCGGATTCGAAGTAAATGAGGAAGGAGAATACGAAGAACGAGAGAAAAAAAATACACCGTTTTAGTACTCGTATATGCGTGCATGTAACTATGTATGTGTCTGTGTGTGTGTTTATGTGTGTACACTTGTGTGCCTGTTTATCTGTATGCTTGTCGTTCCGTGTGCATTTGTGCGTACGTGTGTGAAGAAAACATAAAGGATTCAAACTCATAAAATAAAAAGCAGCACAAAAATAAAATTAAAAATAATGAAAACTGTTTTTTCCATTCATTTTAAAGAATTATTTTACTTTGCAACTTCGAGTGGCAACGCTTTCGTAATAAAGGGTGAAGAAAAAACAAAACAACCAGACGATATGTTAAAAAATAATTTAAAGAATAAATTTAAATTAAGCAAACCGGAAAGAGCAAAATTATTAATAAAACAAAACACGAAATGTATGTTTTAGTACCTTTTATACCCGTTTTATACTTTATTTTGTACCTTTTTTCGGTATAAAAAGATTGAGTTTAGAAGCTACATAAAAGAACTCTTCCACTCTTCTTTTTGGGAACTTTTCCGGACGGTGACAATCGACGTTTAGTTAAACAAGCTGATCCTAAACAATACAAGCAATGTCACTAATAAAGTAACGTAACGTTATTCCTGGATGTTGTTTCTGTCTTTGTTGTTGTTGTACAAATTACCGCTAACTAACCGTCAGCCGTCAACACTTCTGCTCAGCTGCTGCTTGCGGTAACCACTTCAAAAACGGTTTCACCTTTGTTGTTGCTGTTGTTGTATTTTCCTCGGCTTCCCGTTGGTTGGCGTGAACTTTAGCAAGTGTGCTGTCACCAGCCTCGTTCACTACATTTTTTGTCTTGATGATACTCTTTCTGCTGCGCTTTTCCCGTTTTTTTTTTTTTTTTTGGACATGGAAAAATTGAATTTTTTCCATTTGAAGTGAATTCCGCTTCACTGTTGCTTTATTAACGTTGCTTAACTTTCCGGCAAACGTGGTGAACCACGCCACTGAGCAGAGCAGAGCAGACATCAGAGGAGGATTTTTAAATTTTGCTTTATTTTTTGTGTTTTTATTTTTAAATTCTTTGCTTTAGCTTTGCAGCTGTTTCTCATTGTTTCTTTTTCTGTTATTTTTAATTGTCCTTTTTTAGTTTTATTACATGTTATTGTTTGTCCTTTTTTTTTGCTTTTTCTGGCACAGAGTTTATAACAATTTAGTTATCTATTTTCAGAAAAAATGCATCAACAAAAAAATAATCGTATCTACTATTTTTTGCCTTTTCCTTTTATTAGCCGTTAGCTGTTATAAATTTATTGCTTTTGTTTTCGAAAGTTTTACAGAAGCGGAGGTGTTCAGAAAGCGACCAGCATAATTTGATTCTCGGCAAAAATTAACTCTTAAAGTAGGTTTAATTAACTACTTAACTTTTTTTTAAACTATCTGTTAAAATGTTAAAAAATTTAGTCTAATTTTTCATCAAATTAAATAAAATTATTTAATGGATTTATAATGCAATGTATATATTATTTATAAAATTTTAATTGTAATTATAAATTCGTAAACTTCTTTAATTTTTATTTTCCAAAAACAAAGTTTAATTTAAAGATGTTTAAGTTTTTAAAATTATATATTATTATACGAATATTAGATGTATATATACTTTTTGAAAGCCCGTTTAATAACTCCTTTTAAACCTAAACAAAATACACTTGCTTTTATAGTACACTAGCCGAAATAAACTGGTTCATTATATTATATTATATATTTTTGCATAAATATTTAATAAATAAAAAGATAAAAATAATTTAATACTTCGTTTGACCTCCTTCGTTTTTACTCACTTCAAATATTCTACGTAGAATTGTCTCAAATAGTTATTTGTAATGTCTCTGATTTTATTTGAGCCCATGGCTTTCTGATCCCATTTTTTAATTCAGATACATTAGAATATTGCTTGGCATTGGCGCATACCTTCCTTGCTAAGATTCCCCGAAGGTTTTCAATACGATTCACATCCGAATTCCTTGATGGCTAAGGTAAAACTTCAACTTTTATCCTCTCAAAACAAGTTTTAATCGGGTTTGCACGATGTATTGCTGCATTATCGTGCTGAAATATTAAATTAGGCCCACCAATTTCATCGCCATACTGATTCAGGACATATTCCAGTAGCTCCGGGTAGCTTTCGGCATTTGCTTTGGGCGGAAACCACATTATGCATGTACCAGTATAATATAGTATAGTATAGTTATGATCAGCGATCTCGTCTAAATGGGAGATACACTGAAAACTCTCCCAACACTTTGAATATAAATATTTTACTGTATTTAATAATTAGCATAACCTTAAACGTGCCACCGTTTCAACGCCCTCAAATTTTTAGCAACAGAAACATCAACAATGTAAACATACATAAATAATCACTGAATAAACAAGAAAATCGCCATTTATTATATCTTTCAGAAAATGAAGAAAAAACTTTGTAAAATAACAAATGTTTTCGGTACTTAAATAAATACACTTCTTTAACGTATGTATGTATATTCGGTACTTGGGTAAAAGTCTCTTAATAAAGAAACGTAAAACCATTTGTAATTATAGCGCTATCTCTGGCATGGCTGAAACTTAAATTCCCTATTTATCTCTTTTCAGACGGGCTTAGAAATCAGATCCTTTAGACGGAGACATGTTTCCGCTTTTTACTTACTTTTGAAGCATATTCAATTTTTGATGTACATGGTAATGTATGTATGCTTCCATAACACACCTAATAACAAATTTATAATAACTGCTCAGAATAATCAAAAGAAAATTCTGAGTAATCTGGATATACTGCGTGTGTTTGACATGTTTGCGTAATGTGATAACAACAGAGCAATGAACCTGTAAAAACAATAGCAATACCTGAACATAGCAATAAAGCGGTGAGCTCGGTTGAACACATCCGGTGATTCTTACTTAAATAGAGCGATATTTAGTCAGTCCTCAGTAGTAGTTTAACTTTCGATCATGTGGGCTGAAATTTCAATTCATAAGAATCGAACATTTCCACTCGGAGGACTGCTTTTTCTGGTGATTACATTGCTGCCTCTGGTGGTTAACTGCAGCTCTCCAGAATCTGAAACTTCGCCTACCGACTATGGTAATGAGGCTCTCCTGCCTGGTGGCTTAAGTAACTTCGATTTCCTTGTGATTGGTGGCAGTTGGGCCGGCTCTATAGTGGCTAAACGCTTGAGTGAGAATCCCGAATGGAAGGTTCTGGTTTTAGAGCAGGGCGACAACGTAACCTTCTCGGCAGAACCGAGTACTGAAAGCTGTTTGGCAAAATTAAATCATACCTGCCAGTGGCCTCGCGACAACAGAGCAAGTAAACCAACGCGATATATCCGTGGTGATCCTGTGGATTATAATAACTGGAAGCAGCAGAATAACTACGGTTGGAACTGGAGCAATATTTTGCACTATTTTGATAAGTCGGTGGACCACGATGGGATTGTGATCCGAAATGATGCCAAGCCCCTTAACGGAAGCTTGAGAAATGTGGAACGTTTTATAACAAATAGTCGACAACAACTCCAACGCTACATGGAATTTGCCCACTCAGTTAATTACTCTATACCGACCATATCAATGAGAGTCAGTGGCGATGTAAGTAGGCGTTCCAACTTGCATGTGATAAAGAATGCGGAGGTGAAACGTATCAACTTCGATCGGCGTGGTAATCGCGCTGAAAGCGTGACCTTCGTACTACGGAACAATCAGGAACTTGAGGTAGAAGTCAAGAAGGAGGTGGTGCTGTCGGCAGGCACCATCGACAGTGCAAAGATACTAATGCTCTCGGGCATTGGTAAGCCGAATCATTTAGAGAGCTTAAACATCCCGGTTATTCATGATCTTCCCGTTGGCCGAAACCTGCAGGATCATCTTGCGCTACCATTATTCCTACTAATGCCAGTATTGGATGTGCAGTCACTTCAACAAGAGAAAGGAAACCAAAGTGAATCGATTATTCAATATGGAGAGCTGCCTCTGACTCTTTGATACGACTCCCCATTTGGAATCACCTGACATCGGGTACAATTATTTCTATATAAAACAAAACGATTTGGCTGGTCTGAAGAAATGGAGCAGCGCGTTTGGTCTGTCTGATTTCTACGAAAAGAGTCTGCAATACAAACTCAGCACGCATAACTTGTTGATCGTAACAGCGATACTTACTCATCCCAAGTCAATTGGGACTGTAGAACTGCGCAGCGCAGACTACACCGATGCGCCGAAGATCGTTACCAATTATTTGCAGAATGTTGAGGATGTGAAGACGATGCTACGAGGCGTCCGTTTAATGCAGTTAAAAGTAAGCTTGTATCCTTATGCAGAAGGTATTAGCCTCTGGGAAGTCCCCATCCCTGATTGCTATCGTCATACAGAAAACAGCGACGACTACTGGCGCTGCTACATGAAGCACTTCACAACCTCGAATTTCGATCACGTTGGCGCCGTGAAGATGGGCCCCGAAAAGGGCAGTAGCTGTGTGGATTCTAGTCTTCTTTTGCATGGTGTTCGGAATCTGCGAGTAGCCGATGCCAGCATCATGCCCAGCATACCCCTGGCCGAGACAACTGCGACCACTATCATGATTGCCGAGAAGGCTGCCAAACATATTAAAAAGGATTGGCCATCACGTCAGTCGTTATTCCAATTACATTTTTGTCATAAATCGGCGAATCATCTTAAAGTTTGTAACACTTCCTAATAATCGTGAATAAAATCATGAAACATCAAATGGTTTAAATTCAGGGGAAGCAGTCATCAGTTTTTAAGACGATCACATTACAAAATTTAAGTTATGAAGAATAAATTCGTTTCGAGGTTGTATACTATATAAGATTGAGGCAGTTTGTAGCTAGTTTTTTATAAACATACTTCTTAAATCTGTATCTTAAATACCTCAAAATCAGCTTTCCAAGGTCTTAGAAAGAAGAAAGTTACGATTAATTGATCTATAAGTTTAAGGATGATGTATTTACGTTGAGGAGCATTGGCATTGGGCTATTGATCCCTAAGAGTTTCACGGTCGCTATTTAAGTAAAAATGAATTTGTAGTAGAATTAATTGATACCTGGTCTGACCAGAGACGAGCTGGCATCTGGTTCTACGGGACGGGATCCCGGCTGGAGCTTCGGATGATGACCCGGCTTATTAGGAGGCGGAATCGTGGTGGCTGTTGTTAAGACCCAAATTTACGGCCGAATTTAATTATCGGTCTTTAATTAAAAGACTAATTATTATGCTACCTCTGCACAGTTAGAATACTGCAGCCATGGTGATACGGCACCCCATGAGATCAAGCTGTTTCAAACACGTTCTCATGTAAAAAATTTAGATAGTTGTTTCGAAACTTGTGACGCAACAGTTCTTGAAAACCACCGCTATGATATTTGTTTGCTTATCTACATTTCATTTAAGAACTCAGAGTCTTTCAGAAGATTAATTTTAAAATTATACTAGATTTTTTATAAACTCCACGGATCCAGTGAAGAAACATTATACATCACAATAATTCTAACTATCCGACAACAGATAACCTAAATATTATCATAAATAAAGCAGACACTTGTTGAACAAATGATTAAATACATGAGATACACAAACCTGTGTATTCAGTTAGAGAATCCATATAATATATTCCGTGAACTTAATTTAAATAGTGTCATTTTTACCCAAGTCTGCAGCATTAATTTAACTTTCAATCATGTTGGCTGTATTTTCAATTCATACTTATCTAACTTTCGAATTAGTTTCTTTGGTGATCACGTTGCTGCCTCTGGTGGCACACTGCAATTCGCCAGAACCTGATCCCTGGCCCATCGATTATGGTAATGAGGCTCTCCTGCCTGGTGGCTTAAGTAACTTCGATTTCGTTGTGATTGGTGGCAGTTGGGCCGGTTCTGTAGTGGCTAAACGCTTGAGTGAGAATCCCGAATGGAAGGTTCTGGTTTTAGAGCAGGGCGACAACGTAACCTTCTCGGCAGAACCGAGTACTGAAAGCTGTTTGGCAAACATAAATCATACCTGTCAGTGGCCTCGCGACAACAAAGCAAATAAAGCAATGCGATATATCTATGGTCTTCCTGTGGATTATAATAAATGGAGGGAGCAGGGCAACTACGGTTGGAACTGGAGCAATATTATGACAAATCGGTGGACAAGGATGGGTATGTGACCCTAAATGATACCAACCCTCTTAGCGGAGACTTTATATCAAATAGTCGACAACAACTCCAACGCTACATGGAATTTGCCCACTCAGTTAATTTCTCTATGCCGACCATATCAATGAGAGTCAGTGGCGATGTAAGTAGGCGTTCCAACTTGCATGTGATAAAGAATGCGGAGGTGAAACGTATCATTTTCGATCCGCCTGGTAATCGCGTTAAAAGCGTGACGTTCGTATTACGGAACAATCAGGAACTTGAGGTAGAAGTCAAGAAGGAGGTGGTGCTGTCGGCGGGCACCATCGACAGTGCAAAGATTCTAATGCTCTCGGGCATTGGTAAGCCGAATCATTTAGAGAGCTTAAACATCCCGGTTATTCATGATCTTCACGTTGGCCGAAACCTGCAGGATCATCTTGCGCTACCATTATTCCTACTAATGCCAGTATTGGATGTGCAGTCACTACAGCAAGAGGAAGGAAACCAGAATGATTCGATTATGCAATACGGAGAGTTGCTTCTGACCGAATTCGTTGACACAACTTCCCATTTGGTACCCATCGAGTACCATTATTTCTACATAAAACAAAACGATTTGACTGGTCTGAAGAAATGGAGCAGCGCGTTTGGTCTATCCGATTTCTACGAAAATACTCTGGAAGACAAACTCGCTATGCATAACTTTTTCATCGCCAATGCAATATTAACTCATCCAAAATCGATTGGGACTGTGGAAGTGCGGAGTGCTGACTACACCGACGCACCGAAGATCGTAACCAATTACTTGAAAAATATTGAGGATGTGGAGACGCTGCTACGAGGCGTTCGTTTATTGCAGATAAAAGTAAACTTGTATCCTTTTACTGAATTTCCCATCCATGAATGCTCTCATCACGTACAAAACAGCGACGATTACTGGCGCTGCTACATGAAATACTTCACGACATCGAATTTCGATCATGTGGGCACCGTGAAGATGGGCCCTGAAAACGGCAGTAGCTATGTGGATTCTAGTCTTCTTTTGCATGGTGTTCGGAATCTGCGAGTAGCCGATGCCAGCATCATGCCCAGCATACCCCTGGCCGAGACAACTGCGACCACTATCATGATTGCCGAGAAGGCTGCCAAACTTATCAAAAAAGAATGGCCAACACAAAAGTTATTATTCCAACTATATAATTGTCATCAATCGTGGAAACATCCTACAGTTTGTAATACTTTCTATTAATCATGAATAAAATCATGAAAATTCAAGTTTAATAATCAGTATTTAAAACGACAACGTTGCAGAATGTAAGGTATTAAGAATAAATTCCTTTCGAGGTTGTAGAAAAGGTCCAATGACTTCATCTTCTGTCTCTATGGAGACATTTTTGTTCTCTTAGAACCCAGAAGGGACAGAAAGAGTTACCATTCTCTAGAAGCTACTCAATCCCAATTGGAAGTATCAATACGTGCTCCGATTAGACACGAGCGTGTATGAAGTATCACTGGGCACAGAGTCCGACTGGAACTTCTGTTTCAGTCCACGCTTGATGAGCTCAACATCACCCTCATTCTTTCATACTTTTTCATAAGTTTGGCCCTTCGACGTGCAGTTCTTAGTTGTACTTATGGTTCAAATTTACGCGTGTACAGTTTCTAGTCGATGTAGAGTTAAATTTTTAACTCAACCAAAAATGGCAACACACATATCTAGTAATATTTAAAATAGTGGGCATCCCTGCCACTCGGGGCATCAATATCGCTCACTTCATCTCCTTAGCTGGGGCGCTAAATTAACTGATATGTATTGCATGCCACAACATGAGATTAAGCTTTTCATCTCAACTCATCTAAGACACTAGAGAGAGTTTTTTCAAAACTGGTGACGTTGTTATGATTCTTAAAAAACCATCGCTGTGATCTTTTTTTGTTTGTTTCCGTAAATTTTGTTTACCTGTTCAAAATTTGTCAAAGGATTAACTTTGAAATCATTTTTTATTATCAGCACTCATCGTGCTGATAACCTAAATATTATCATAAATTTTGACAGTTGTACAAATAAAAGAAAAGATTAGACACTATCTTGTGCACACAGTGATATATCCCATATATAGCTTGTATATAGTCGGTGAACATAATTTAAGTGAACATAAGTTGAGTAATTTTTACCGGAGTGTTAAGCTTTAATTTAAATTTAATTTATCTGAATTTACACTTCATAAGGATTAAAAGCGCATAGTATACGCATAAGTAGATTTGAAATTGTCTTATTCACATCTATTCATGTATATGATTAAGTCTTAAGAATAGCAAAAATATTACTGTTGCTGACGGTTTGCGTCTGAACGCGCCCTTCGCGATGCCAATGTGTCGTGAACGCTCTCATCGTAGTTTATTCTCAATCACCGACAGTTTGTTCTATTTTGCGCCGTTAAACATTGGCGGCCTGGAATTTGCCATCGGGCATATGGGTCAGCATATTGGTAGATTTTAAAATGAAAAGTCGTCGTCAGCCAGATAAAAAAGGAAGAATAAACTGCGGTGAGAGCGTTCGCGCACATTATATTAAAAATGTATTTAACATCTATTTTGTAATCTTTTGTATTAGATTAAACGAGACAATTGCCAATAAAGACAAGACAATAACGTTATAAAGCATTTCCTAAGGACGGCGACACTTACAGTTCCTGAAAGCAGAAACCTCAAGAGTTGCATTTGCGGCCCGGCTGAATGAATTATTGGACATTTTTATAATGTATTTTAACCGTAGAGCTCGAAAAATATTCATAATCCTACCCTGAAGTGTAGATTTCTACACCCAGAGATTTTCCTTTACTTTCCAAGAAACTTCTGTTGTTTTTTTAAAATTTATTATTTAAAAGTAATATTACACTATATAAAATGAAAACATACACGGTTTGGGCATATGTTTCTTTTGTGCATTACTTTGGATATACTTTTTTGGAGATGCAGCACGCTAATTTATGATTATATTTAACTTTTAAGTTTTTCCCTAAAGTACACAGGAAACATCTAGTCTTTGAACCTTTTGGGCTAGTCTTCGCTTACTTCAGATACACGTTTAGAAACGGATGTCAAAAGGGCTTGTGAAGGTGTTTTTTTTTTCTCTGTTTTTTGGGCCAATTGGGAGCTATTGTATCAAGAGAAAAAATATTTACAATATATTTTTAGAATGTTTTGGTGTCTTTACGTACTAGTTGTATATAACATAAGCATTTAATGCTGATGTATCAAGCATATTGCAAAAGACTGACATGTTTTGTCTTTACTTCGTTGAGCTTCGGCTTTCTTGAATGGTATCTGTTGGTGTGTTCTCTGCCAAGGAAGAATTACCTTCTCCTGCAATTAACTGCTTTTAGGAATGCACTGTAATACTTCCACTTTTCCCCCCTTCCTTGCACCACTGCCGAATCCTGTAATCCGAAACCATTTTGTCGAAGGTATCGACTCCGCCTTGTCTCCCTTTGTTTGAGTGTAAAATTTTATTATTTCAGGTAATTTCTTACTATCATCTCCGAGAATACCTCTTGAATTATGTAAGGTGCTTTGGAGGACAGTACATTTATTTTTTATGTCAATACACCATCAGGGTAGTATTTGCGGCGAAAGCAAAAGACGCACTGTAAAGTGCTGACTTTTGGCATTTTAAAAATTTTGGAGGAATTGATAACTTGTTTCTCCACATAATTCCAACCATTTTACCTGTGACGAAGCGGTCGTAGTTATGACAGGCCTCTCTCGCAACACATTTGATGCTTGGCTCCAGCCTTTTGATGGAAAAGGTGATGTACTCCAAACCATACCATCTTTAGACGTGAACAACGAATCACAATCTAAGTTATCCTGAGATTCTTCATCTTCCACGGAATCACCTTCAGAAACGTTATAAGATAGCTCTATTTCTTCCTAAGCCGTTTGGTAATCTTCATCACTTATCAAGGAAAAATCTTCTTTATTTTCACTTTCTAACAAAATTTCTTTAATTTTTCTTCACACAAATATTTTGGTCCTGGTCCTGAGTTGATCAAAAATCAACTGAAACTTAAATTGCACAACGAAGCAAGTGTCACATTAATCAAAGCATCCGAAGAATAACGGTAAAAACGACGGTTGCGATTCAAAAACAAATGCGTTTTACACGAGTGTAGTTTTCTACACCTTAAGGCGTTATACTGAAGTTTTTAAATATCTTAAATATATTAATCAATAATAAATTGACATTCCCCGATTTTAGCTCATATTTAATAATACAACAATGTCACAAAAGCTGAGAATAATATATTTTATACTTTGACGAATATTTGAAAAATAATTTTTAAAAATGTAGTTTTCTACACCAGGGTAGCTCTAGGGTTAAGAAATACTTATAAGAATTAACTAAAGATTTACATTTTGAATACTTTTGACCTCTGGCAACTTTAGAAAAAGTCGCAACATAAAAGTCATCCACAAGAACCTTTATTTTTGGACAGCAGAAAAAAAAAATTCTTTCAAAGAACAAGCATTTGAAAACTCAGTAAATTGAAAGAATTAACTAAAGAAAATTATATGATTACAGTAAATAATTTACTTGATACTCTTTGTATTAAACACATATTAATTGACTTGACAAAATTATTAAATCGGAAAACTGACAAGTGACACTGATGACAATAAGTGGCAGGTTCTTTTTCTTATCATAACAAAAATGCATTAAACAGGAAAGAGTGCTGGCAACTTCTGAATAGCCGCAGCTTAAATATTCCACATCCGCATACTCCATGGCTTACTTGAAAGTGGGTGGGCCATATCTGTATTTGGATGAGTGTATAGTATTAATAGCAGGTGTAGAAATATTTTTTTATCCTACACCTTAAGGTTAAGGGTATATTCACTTTGTCACCAAATGTGTAACGCATAGAAATAGAGACGATAGGTATAGAAAGGTATATATATTCTTGATCAGCGTGCCATCCTAAGTCGATTTAGCCATGTCCGGCCATCTGTCTGCCTGTCTCTCTGTCTATTGAAATCACGATCACAAGAGAATCGGTGAAGATATCGTGATGAAATTTTGCAGAAATATTCTTTCTTAGGGTGTGGTATTGAAAATGGGCAAAATCGGTCCACGACCACGCCTATTTTTTAGTAAAAATGTGATATAAACCAATGTTTTTTAGTTATGAGAACTGGGCGCGGTCCGCCCACTTTTACACTGCTTATACAGCATAGCTCATGAGAACAAATTTATTACCACGGAAATAAAACTTAAATTTGAACACAATAATAAAACTACTCAGCCAATTATTTTGTTTCGGAAACGGGTAACGATCAAGCCTATTATTTATACCCGTTTGTGATTAAATGTGATTATAAGATAGCTTTCCTTATAACCACATATTTCTTCTAGTTATTAAGATATGACAATAAAATCTCAATATCGAGCGACATTATTATATTTTACGCTGCAGAAAATGGGCGTGGCGCGCATACTTTTAGGTTAATTGGACGGACGGGTAATATGGCACAATCGTCCCACATAAATCCTTATATAAGTCTGTAATTTTATGATGTGTTATCAATTAATATGAAATTTTGTATAAAAATTCTTTGTTCGGATTTGTAAACGAGCAAATAAAACGAATATAAGACATATAAATATAGAATCAATTTATAAAAAAATGCATTGGTTTGAAACCTTAATTCCTAAAATTCCTAAAAATTCCTAAAAACTTTTAAGGTATAGGGTATTTAAGATTCGGGCAGGCCCAATATAGCTTTCTTACTGGTTTTCCATATATATTTATTTTGAAACTATTTTATTTGTGTTCTTTTTTCTCTTTTCTTTTATATTGTGCCCTTTACAGCGGTTTTCCTTTACCTTTTTATACCCTACACACGAAGTGAATAGGGTATATTCACTTATTGCTTCCGTTTGTAACGCATTAAAGGAGGCGTGACAGCTATAGAAAAGTATATACATTCTTGATCAGCGTGACCTCCTGAGTCGATTCAGCCATGTCCGTCCGTCCGCCTATCTGTCCGTCTGTCTGTCTGTGGAAATCACGATTACAGTAGAACGAATAGAGATATCTTCATCAAACTTGGCACAAATATTGTCTATCATTATAAACTCATCGGTATTGAAAATGGGCAAAATCGGACTATTGCCACGCCTACTTTTTATACTAAATATAAATTCATCCATGCTTATAGCTCAATTTCTCAGCTTGTAGAATGAATTTGGGGTTGAAATTTTGTCCAGAAGTCCACTGTCTCCGACCAAAACAGATTACCAAATGGGCGTGGTCCGCCCACTAATTAAATAAAACTCGATTACAGGAACACGAATAGAGATATTTTCATCAAATTTGGCACGAATATTGTCTGTCATATTTAATATTTCATATGCTATTTAAGATTGAAAAGAAAAAAAATTAAAACATTGCCACGCCTAGTTTTTAAATAAACGTGTGTAGGGTATATGAACTTCGGCCAGGCCAAAGTTAACACTCTTTCTGGTTTTTCTTCTCTCCTTTGACGGTGAGTAACAAAAGTTTGCAAGTTTTTGTGATTTTCTTTTCTTGATATTCTATTAACACTTAAATGTGTATTTTCAGAAAAATGCAACTACAAAAACAATAATCGTACTACTGTTTTGTCTTTCCTTTTTATTAGTTTTTGTATAAATTGTTTGCTTTTGTTTTTAGAAGCTTTTCAGAAGCTTAATAAAATATATTAAAAAAATTTTTAAATAAATAACTTTTATTAAAAAATTCACTAAAAAGCATAAAATAATTTTTTCCTTTTCAGCGATTTTATATTTACAGCATAAGCATAAATAAGCTTACTTACGTAAGTACGTCCGTCCATCTGTTGATGGACCGCTGTATAAACATACACGTTAAAATATTGTATACTTTCGTGCGATGTCAGTCTCAGGTATAAAAATATTTTTCTATCCGTCCGTAAGTCTTCCCGTAAGTACTTCCGTCCGTCCGTCTATCATATTTAAAAAATGAAAACATTTTCTGGTGTTGGTGCACCACAAACAAATGCCTTCGTCCGTGCGTCACTCAGGGGAGACAAACCATTTTCGCCAGTTTCTGTAAGTACATGAAAGTTATTTACAAATGGCGAGCACAGGTGTTCAGAAAGCGACCAGCATAATTTGATTCTATGCAACACTTATTCTTTAAGTACGGGTATTTTACTCTACATTTTAATTGGCATGTTTTTTTTAAGTGAGATATTACGTCACAGTACATAACCATTGTTTATCAACATATGTTTCTAAGCACAAAAAAGAATATAAACGCAAACTTTTGTTGTTGAGATTTCTCGTGTGCATACAATGACGATCTGCTTGATTAAGTGAAAGGAGGAGGTACTGTTTACGGAACGTACTGTTGTTGGAAAATACGTTAATAATAAAAAATTAACTTTAAAACCTAAACCTTTATAAATAATATGAATTAAAATAGTACAAAAAATAAACTGAATAATAAAAAAGAATTAACTAAAAATGGGAATCGATATTGGTGGAAATTTCGACCATGGTCGACGTAGAGTATATAATTTTTGAAATCTGTGAATTTTCATTTTTAATTCAAATTTGTAACTCATTTAAAATTTTTAAACATTTTTAAACAGTTACTTAAAAGAAATACTATGAAACCTTACGAAATTCATTAATACCTATTTATTATAATATATGAGTTATTATTAAAGTAATAATAATATGTATATCAAATTTGATACTCACAATACAAGAATAAACGTGCAATAAACGAAACGTGTTGATCTGTTTTTCGTACTTTCACTTTATGGTGACTGGTATATAATAATTTTTTGGCGAATATATTCACTTCAAGATTGATAACTTGGTCCTTGTAATTACAACTGGGGCAAGGGAATGTGATTAGTTCGTTATTCTGGAGCCATTCACACGTCACGTTTAATATATTTCAGTCATCGATGACTTTGGCAATATACACATGATAACATAACAGATTGGATATCATTTTAAGCTCAGATGTAGTCCTCAAGCACATCTTTTAGAGAATATCCACAGAAAATATCCATCAATCAATTCAATCATTCATCAAACAACCACATCATATCAAACCCAATGATCCTCAATGACCACGCAGATGTTCTTCATTATCCTTATAGCCAAAAGAATTTTCCAAATTTTCAAATTAACCTTTTCTATATTGTATTATATCTATTTATCTATGTAACATCTACAAATATTGCAACATAATTGTACGATTATGTGATAGTATCTGACCCCGATCTCTCGATACAACTCTACTGACAAATTACAACCAATCGGATATTAAAATCAATAAAATCGATAAAGTCAATAAAGTTATCAACAAACCTCGTACAATCATCATCATAACCGTAATCATTTTCGAAAATGGTATGCAATCTCCTCTGAATCGGAGATTCACTCAAAATCCACTCCAAATAAATTTTTTGGAAATAGTGATGAAAAAATTGTACTTGATTTGGTTATCAGCAACACATTTCGTAAACATTTGGCAACAGATAACACGTAAATATGTATGATAAATGTAATAAGTATCATAATAGAAAGACAAAAAAGCAAACAAAAGAAAAATGCTTAAGCTTGAAAACGCATAAATGATTATGAATACTTATGAATGCTTAAAATGCTAAAACATGTTAAAATAGCGCCCTTCAACGTGTATTCGGTGCTACATGGAAGAGGCTGTATATTATCTCTTTATAAGGGCCTAGAAATTAGAACAGACAATTCTGAGTTATCACTGTGAATGTACTGCGTATGTTTGATATGTTTGCGTAATGTGATAACAAACAGAACAAATAATCTGTAAAACATAGCAATAAGCCGATGAGCTCGGTTGAATACAACAGGTGATTTTTACTTAAATAGAACGAATTTTACCGCAGTCCTCAGTACTAATTACACTTTCAGTCATGTGGGCTGAAATCCCAAATCATAAGGGTGGAGCCCTTCCACTCGGAGGACTGCTTTTTCTGGTGATTACATTGCTGCCTATTATGGTTCACTGCAACTCTCCAGTATCTGATCCCTGGCCCATCGATTATGGTGATGAGGCTCTTCTTCCTGGTGGCTTAAGTAACTTCGATTTCGTTGTGATTGGCGGCAGTTGGGCCGGCTCTATAGTGGCTAAACGCTTGAGTGAGAATCCCGAATGGAAGGTTCTGGTTTTAGAGCAGGGTGACAATGTAACCTTCTCGGCAGAACCGAGTACTGAAAGCTGTTTGGCAAACTTAAATCATACCTGCCAGTGGCCTCGCGACAACAGAGCAAGTAAACCAACGCGATATATCCGTGGTGATCCTGTGGATTATAACAACTGGAAGAAGGAGGGAAACTGGGGTTGGAACTGGAAAAATGTTATTCTCTATTTTAACAAAACTGTAAAGCAAGATGGAAATACATCAATCCCGGAGGGGTATGTGACCCTAAATGAAGCAAAGCATCTTAGCGGAGATTTGAAGAATGTTGAAAGGATTATAATAAATAGTCGAGAATATCTTAAACAGCTTAACATGTTTGCCCACTCAGTTAACTACTCTATACCGACGATATCAATGAGAGTCAGTGAAGAGATAAGCAGGCGTTCCAACTTGCATGTGATAAAGAATGCGGAGGTGAAACGTATCAACTTCGATCCGCCTGGTAATCGCGCTAAAAGTGTGATATTCGTACTACGGAACAATCAGGAACTTGAGGTAGAAGTCAAGAAGGAGGTGGTGCTGTCGGCAGGCACCATCGACAGTGCAAAGATACTAATGCTCTCGGGCATTGGTAAGCCGAATCATTTGGAGAGCTTAAACATCCCGGTTATTCATGATCTTCCCGTTGGCCGAAACCTGCAGGATCATCTTGCGCTACCATTATTCCTACTAATGCCGGTGTTGGATGAACAGTCATTACAGCAAGAGGAAGGAAACCAGAATGATTCGGTTATCCAAAATGGAGAGCTGCCTCTGACAGAATTTGTTGATACGACTTACCATTCCGAATCACCTGACATCGAGTATAAATATTTCTACATAAAACAAAACGATTTGGCTGGTCTAAAGAAATGGAGCGGCGCGTTTGGTCTGTCTGATTTGTATGAAAAGAGTCTGCAATACCAACTCGCCACGCATAACTTGTTGATTGTCACTGCGATACTTACTCATCCCAAGTCAATTGGGACTGTAGAACTGCGCAGCGCAGACTACACCGATGCACCGAAGATTGTAACTAATTACTTGAAAAACATTGAGGATGTGGAGACGCTGCTACGAGGCGTTCGTTTAATGCAGTTAAAAGTAAAATTGTATCCTTTTACTGAATTTCGCATCCATGAATGCTCTCAACATGTACGATACAGCGACGATTACTGGCACTGCTACATGAAATACTTCACGACATCGAATTTCGATCATGTGGGCACCGTGAAGATGGGCCCTGCAAAGGGCAGTAGCTGTGTGGATCCTCGTCTTCTTTTGCATGGTGTTCAGAATCTGCGGGTAGCAGACGCCAGCATCATGCCTAGCATACCCATGGCCGAGACAACTGCGACCACCATCATGATTGCCGAGAAGGCAGTCAAACTTATAAAAAAGGAGTTTCCATCACAAAAGTTATTATTCCAAATATATAATTGTCATCAATCGTGGAAACATCCTAAAGTTTGTAATACTTTCTATTAACCCTAGTCCTACGTTGAGAAAAAATTTGTAATTCTACTTTGAGGTGTAGATTTCTACATCCCTGTATTTTGTATGGAGAATCTTGCTCTTATACATATAAATGTATACATTTTTTAATAAACTTATTGTATATTTATTGTTTAGTAAGCAATAGAGAATAAATAATTGTTTTTATATAGCTCTCATGTACGTAGTACACACATTTCGGCAGTGATGTGCTTTGCAAATTATTTTATGGCACAAGCATATGGATAAACTCTAAAATTATTTATATAAATTTAGTTAAAATAATTATGTTTTTTAGCTCACTGTTTATATATAATAAATTTAGTTAAAATAATTATGTTTTTTAACTCACTGTTTATATATAATAAAGGCATTCAAAGCCGATATATCAATTATGTTGCTGAAAACTACCTCACTTTGCTAAAACCAACAACAATTATGTTGGTTTTTCTCTTGCAACTGTACTCTGTTAACATTTTATCCACTGTATCTACTCCACCCTTAGTCCGATTATGATACGAAATGATTTCAGAAAGCTTCTTTTGATCAGTTCCAATAACTGCAGAACGTACTCTGTTTGTTCTTTCTACATATGAAACAGAGACAGTGTCGATGGTAAACGCGAACGTTGATTGATAAAGTGGAGCCTTTTTACATACGAATAGTTTTGGTGGAATCGATCGTTTATTTTTGGGCATCGTTAGCTCTTTTTCAAACAATTTTTTACCCAATGCGTATGAGGGAAAAAGTTATCCATAGTGATATAACAAGCAACCAGAATTTCATATTTTTGGTTTAGATGGCATATATTTCCGGAATGAACAACGTCCATGGAAGCCACATAGCTGCTCATCTACCGTCACACATTCCGATGGATTGAAATATAGTGGCAGTAATTCGGTCCAACGATCCCAAAGATTTCGAACCGGTGCAAATTTATCCAGAGACTTTTTTGCTCGGCGGTTTTCAACATTATGGAATCAAATTATTCTTGTCACGTATTCGAAAGATTGTTTGGACATAGTGATAGTTTCTTCAACTTCATCGGAATCTCCATCATCTGTCCAACTATCTTATTCGTGACCAGTCGGCTGGTATTCATTGGTACTTGATGAAATATGTTCTTCATTTTCAGATTCTTCATTTACTACTGCTTCGATTTCTTCATCGGTTAAATATTTTGGTCTCCCAATTTTTTTGATAAAATTTAATACTCAATCAAACACAAATTAATCAAAACTCTTCTGAAATAGTAACACGGGTAGCACGAATAATGGTAAAATCTAATACAAAAATACAGCGATGTAGAAATCTACACTCAACGCGATTAATTGAATTTTTTAAATTTTTACATAATATTTTAATTGCGATGGAGAAAAGTACCATATTTCAGTAGTAATCCATTATAAAATAAAAGTCACCGAAAGTGGGAGTTCTAACTTAAACGGTTTAGAAATTATTTGAAATAATGAAAACAGAAATGTAGTTTTCTACACCAACGTAGGACTACGGTTAAGCATGAATAAAATAATGAAAGTTCAAATTGAATAAATTCATGAAAATCAGTCATTAGTATTTAAGACGACAACGTTGCAGAATGTTAGGTATTCAGAATAGATTCGTTTCGAAGTTGTAGAAAAGGTTCAATGATATAATCTTCATGCTCTATGAAGATATTCTTTAGATATACAAAATTAAATGCCTCTACCACATCTCATATAGAAAGAATATCTGAACTCAAATAACTGTAAATTAGCTTCCCAGGGCTTTAGAAAGAAAGGCTTTAAAAGAAGTGACGGCTGATTATTCTGAAAGTTTAAGGATGCAGGCATCAAATTATTGCAGACATGAACATGTTTTGTATACTGGAATTTTACGTTTCAAAACTTGTTTTCTGGTCCCCATGGAAATAAAGGAACTCAATCCCAAGTGGAAATAGCAATTAATTGATAAGTGGTCCGATCAGAGACAAGCTGGTATCTGGCACTCCGAGACGGGATGCCGGCTGGAGCTTCGGTTGAAGACCGGGGTTGTGAGACACCATGAGATTAACCCTTTCGTCGACAATACTTCTAAAATAAGTCAACGGCAGGAGCCTGGCCAGACCCCTATATTCCAGTGGGAATAAATACGAAAACGAAAGTTTAAAACACTGTACAGTACTGTACTGTATAAGTATCACAAAACATTAGTAAGTCTTATAGATTTCATATTTACCACAGAATTATTTTTATTTATTATTATACATAAGATTCATTTGCCTTAACTTATGTATTTATTACATTTAAAATTTTGTTCACTGTATTGCAAACGTATAAAACACGAGACGCGTATTTTCTTTCTAATTTTGTCGTTTATTCTACAAATTCTGCACAATTTTTTTTTTTTTTGGTTAAGGGCCACATTGCAGAAATCTTTCGCGAATTGATGGAATCTCGGGAATGCATAAAAGGCTTCAATACCATTTCTTACCGAGAACTACCCATTGCCCGTGGATTTTTGTAATCTTGCTTCAACTTGTGGGATAGTAACAAGGTGTTCCAACAAATAATTCAAAAATTGCCACATGGGCCCCGTTGTCTCGCTACTCTAGTACCATTTGCTATTTTATAAATTATGAAGGAAGCAAATGACACCACATCCAAGATGTTGTAGAAAAACTTTAATGGTCCATGATGTCTACGCCTCCTTATTCTTATTATCAAATGGAATCATATGGGATGTGGCCAAAATAGGCATGAATTATGCTCTGCTACAGGTTTCCAAGTTATTGAAGTGTTCTGTGAATCACAGGTTGTTATGCTTCTCCATTTACTTTGTTGTGTGCCATTTCGATCCATCACGGGCAAGGAAGTTCTTCTTGCATTAATCAAAAGCATGTGTTTGCAGAAATGCATCGTTTTCAATTTTCAATTTGGCCAAAATGACTTCATCACTTTCATTATCGTCAGTACTTCGAGGTTTTCAAGACTATTTCCATTTCCTCCGTAATCCACATCATAATCTTCCCCAGAAATCTATATCACTTTCATTTTCTACCAATAAAGTTCTCAACAAGACGCTCCAACATTCGTAATAATTGAAAGAATAAATTTATAGGAAGATGAATCTGAAAAATTTTACCGAAACTACAGAAATTTTGCAGCTTGGAACAGGAAGAAAGTTGACACAGTTTTACAGTTTATTATTGCCTCAAACTCATTGTCAATCCTAATTTTTTTTTACTAAATTTTATTGCCTGTGTAGAGTATTCTTATAGGTAAAAAAATAATTAACCAATTAGTAAATACCAGCCCCTTGATACAATATACCCTTAATAACCTATTACAAATCTTTGTTTGAATTTTTTTTTCCAATATGATAGATAACAATCGGATTGAAGAATTTATGAAATTTCAGACAGATACAGCGATTAGATATTGAGAAAAAGGCGTTCAAATTCTGAAGGGGTCTGGAAAGGTTAATTTTTTCCAATGTGTTGAAACTAGTGACGTTACGAATCTTGAAACCGTTAATTGTATTTAATAACACAAAGTCTCTCAAAAGATTAATTTTAAAATTATATAATACTAGAATTTTTATGAGCATCAATCGTAAACTTCACGGATTAAATTAAAACATATTATACAATACAATAATCTAACTATCCAGCAACAGATAACCCAAATACTTATTATCAACAATAAAGCAGAAACTTGTTGAAGAAATGATGATATAGAGAATAATGATATGAGCGAATCCATATAATATATTCGGTGAACTTAATTTAAGTCGAGTAATTTTTACCCCAGTCTTCAGCGTTAGTTTAACTTTCAATCATGTTGGCTGTATTTTCAATTCATACTTATCTAACTTTCGAATTAGTTTCTTTGGTGATCACGTTGCTGCCTCTGGTGGCACACTCCAATTCGCCAGAACCTGATCCCTGGCCCATCGATTATGGTGATGAGGCTCTTTTGCCTGGTGGCTTAAGTAACTTCGATTTCGTTGTGATTGGCGGCAGTTGGGCCGGCTCTATAGTGGTTAAACGCTTGAGTGAGAATCCCGAATGGAAGGTTCTGGTTTTAGAGCAGGGCGACAATGTAACCTTCTCGGCAGAACGGAGTACTGAAAGCTGTTTGGCAAACTTAAATCATACCTGTCAGTGGCCTCGCGACAACAGAGCAAATAAAGCAATGCGATATATCTATGGTCTTCCTGTGGATTATAACAACTGGGAGAAGCAGGGCAACTACGGTTGGAACTGGATCAATATTTTGCACTACTTTGGCAAGTCGGTGAACCTGGATGGAAATACATACATCCCGGAGGGGTATGTCACCCTAAATAAATCCAAGCCTCTTAGCGGAAACTTGAGAAATGTGCAAAGTTTTTTAATAAATAGTCGAGAATATCTTAAACAGTTTAACATGTTTGCCCACTCAGTAAACTACTCTATACCGACCATATCAATGAGAGTCAGTGAGGAGATAAGCAGGCGTTCCAACTTGCATGTGATAAAGAATGCGGAGGTGAAACGTATCAACTTCGATCCGCCTGGTAATCGCGCTAAAAGTGTGATATTCGTACTACGGAACAATCAGGAACTTGAAGTAGAAGTCAAGAAGGAGGTGGTCTTGTCGGCAGGCACCATCGACAGTGCAAAGATACTAATGCTCTCGGGCATTGGTAAGCCGAATCATTTGGAGAGCTTAAACATCCCGGTTATTCATGATCTTCCCGTTGGCCAAAACCTACAGGATCATCTTGCGCTACCATTATTCCTACTAATGCCGGTGTTGGATGAACAGTCATTACAGCAAGAGAAAGGAAACCAAAGTGATTCGATTATCCAAAATGGAGAGCTGCCTCTGACAGAATTCGTTGATACGACTTACCATTCCGAATCACCTGATATCGAGTATAAATATTTCTATATAAAACAAAACGATTTGGCTGGTCTAAAGAAATGGAGCGGCGCGTTTGGTCTGTCTGATTTCTACGAAAAGAGTCTGCAATACCAACTCGCCACGCATAACTTGTTGATCGTCACTGCGATACTTACTCATCCCAAATCGATTGGGACTGTGGAATTGCGCAGCGCAGACTACACCGATGCACCGAAGATCGTAACCAATTACTTGAAAAATGTTGAGGATGTGGAGACGCTGCTACGAGGCGTTCGTTTAATGCAGTTAAAAGTAAAATTGTATCCTTTTACTGAATTTCGCATCCATGAATGCTCTCAACATGTACGATACAGCGACGATTACTGGCACTGCTACATGAAATACTTCACGACATCGAATTTCGATCATGTGGGCACCGTGAAGATGGGCCCTGCAAAGGGCAATAGCTGTGTGGATCCTCTACTCCTTTTGCATGGTGTTCAGAATCTGCGTGTAGCCGACGCTAGCATCATGCCCAGCATTCCAATGGCCGAGACAACTGCAACCACCATCATGATTGCCGAGAAGGCTGCCAAACTTATCAAAAAGGAGTTTCCATCACAAAAGTTATTATTTCAATTATATAATTGTCATCAATCGTGGAAACATCCTAAAGTTTGTAATACTTTCTATTAATCATGAACAAAATAATAAAAGATCGATTTAAGACGACCACGTCACAAACTGTTAGGTATTCATAACAGATTCGTTTCTAGGTTGTATAAAATGTCCGATCACTTGACCTTCTTGCTCTATTGAAACAGTTTTTAGTCTTTCGTACATGGAAAAAATGTTTGTACTACAAATACCTGTAAAGTAGCTTCCCACGGTTTTATAAAGAAAGGAGTTACGGCTAATTGATCTGTAAATTTAAGGCTATAGACATCAAATTGTTAAGGAGCATGGGAAGTGAACACGTCTCATATAGTGTCATTTTACGCTCCAAAACTTGTTAGATCCCTGAAGGGACATTAATTGTTTTAATTTTTAAGGGACCAATCCCTAGGAGTTAATTTTAAGTAACCGATCGATTAGAGTTGAGCTGGTATGTAGTACAGTACTATGGGCCCCTAATCGATCGTGCCCAGCTTCGGTTTCAATACCGGTTGAGGAGGAGTGTTCATCTTGGTTGATGGACTCATATTGGTTGTGGTTAAGCATGTAAAACTCTGGAGAGAGTTGTTTCAAAACTGGTGATGTTGTTACGAATATTAAAAACCTGTACCTGTGCTCTCTGTTCTGCTTTCGTAAATTTTGTTTACCAACTCAAAGTTTAGCAAAAGGTTAACTTTAAAATTATACATTTTTTATACCGAGCAATCGTAAACTTCACGGATTAAATGAGGTAAATAACTTTATACAATAATACTAACTATTATATATATATACTTATACTAGCTGAACTACCCGGCATTGCTCGGGAAATAAAATATTATTTTATAATACTACATTGTATTTTTAATTTAGTATGTTTTTATTAATGTTTTTTATGTGTTTATAAATATATAATATAAATAATAAAAGACGGACAACTATACGTAGTATCTGATTGTAATATTTAACGTGCGCAGGTAAGTTCTTAGGATTTCCTTCAGGTTCTACATTTGGTTGATGTGGTGTGCTGAGAAATATTTCACATTTACTTTTCCGTTCAATGTCTTTCTATTTCACCAGATATGGATTTTCCCAGGTAGGGTTGAATCTTCCAGATATAGCCTGCCGATGATTCAACAAGTACCCAGAATTTTATGGTGACATTTTCGTGCGGATTGTAAAACCTTGCAAGAGAGCCATTTATTCCAATTTTTCCCGTTAGGATGCAAATTTATTAGATGAGTATTGTCAGCATCGACGTGAATGGTTATCAAACCGTAAAGCTCTGGAAATCATATTGAATTTAAGTTCAAGGGCATTATTTGGCGAAAAATCGGACGTCCAAAATATGGATCAAACAGTCTCTCCAAGTTCTGGCTTTTTAGCCTTCAATATATAATTTTCACAAGGACTAATAAATTATATCAACAAACTTACTCGAAAACTCTGGCCAGCATCAAAATATTGAAATTTGATTAAAATAATCTCAACTTAAATTATAATATTGTAACTCAATCTCATCCTAACTCGAGTTAAGCGGTTTCGGCTTGTGACCACATATTAATTTACATCGTTACAGTTTAATACTGTATACATTATAATATACTTAAGTCAATAAAAGACGATGTAAAATAAATGAATAAATAAATAAAATAAATAAATGAAGTAAAACTTTACATAATTATCCTGAAAAGTGACCATCAATCAAAAATCACCCGCGAGTATCAAAAATCAAATACATTAAATGCAACAAATGAAAAAACACAGAGAAACGCACAAGTAAATCACATTATTTAAATTTTATTTAATAATAATAAAATAATCTAAATCCAATAAATAAACGTTCATTAGTGATGGTTTATGTCACATTTTTAGACACACAAATTAAAGTCAAATCAATGTTGTATCCTTTTGGAGGTGACTATCACAGTCACTAATGAAAGTTCAAAATTAATTACTATACAAATTATGCGCTTTCTCGAGAGCATTAATTTAACATTTTATTTTTAAACATTCAGCGAATTTAAAAGTTACGAAAATCCTATATTTTTACTCTGACTGACTGACATATATTTGTTACGTCACTTAATATAATTGATATCAATATCATTATAATTATTAGTATTATTATTAGGGGAACACGCACCATCCCTTAATCACTCCTGTATATTACAGATCCTCCTCTAAGCCCAAACCCTTGAGAGAGCTCAGTATGCCAAGCGTCTTTAAGTCTTTAAGTTCATGCTCAGTTGTTGGACATGTTCTCTTCGTCCATTGTCTCAATAAATAGTTTGTTGAATTTCCCCCTAATTCTAGACGGACCAGTGACAAACCCGGCAGGCCATTACCAATGTATGGTACCGGTCAAATGAATGGGTGAATATATGGTATATGAATATATGGTACCATTCCTCGCCAGTTCGTCTTCAAGCTCGTTAACTATATACTATCCCTACGTGTGGGGATTTTATGTTATCTCTTAGGATGGTAGTGCCCTAACAACTGCTTGACTATTATTACAATCCTTTGAACTTGTTTTGCGCCTTAAGTCCAGTTCAGCACACATATTTATAGCGTTGATCTCCACCTGGAAAATGTTGGGTGTATTATTCATAGGCACTAGCAGTCTACGATATAATTGTTTTACCAGTACCTTATGAGGAGACCTGCAATTAATTCAGTATACCACTTTTGGATATTTTAAGCAATCTTTCCTCAATCAGTCCTCAAAATCTTCTTAAAATTGTAATATTTAATTATTTCGTCCCTTGGATAAGTGACAAATGGAATATCTTTAGCAGATTTATTGTTAATTATATTCCTACTAACTCCCCATTTCTCCACTAATATAATTACTAAAATTATAATCCCTTTTACTGAATTATACTAATTATAAGACTTCCTAGACTTCGCGTGTAATTGTAATGGCTTTGAATAAATAAATAAATAAATTATGACCGCACCATGCTGACGACAAAATTAACCAACTCAGCCACTCCGTTGCACCCCCTACATCTCTGCCATCATCGACCATGGCCCCTCTTTCTCCGCCACACTACACCTCTGTGTGGGAGAGCCTGTGTCACTTACATATTAGGTGTACAAATAAGTTTCCGCGGTTTGTCAAAAGATGGCCCCACCAGAAGGTTATGGAGAAATTGTCAGATGTAAAACGTAATATCCCAAGTTTCGTCATCCGGCAACACCATAACCTTAAAGTACTAGTGATTCCGTATCAGCATCACGTAATTTTTTTCCTGCAAAAATGTCAAGTTTTGTGCCGAATAAGCATCGTTTGCGGGAACTTTTGATTTACTTCTTTAATTTGAAAAAATCTGCAGCTGAGGCACATCGATTGCTTCTAGAAGCATATGGTGAAGCTGCTTTAAGTGAGAGAAGTTGTCAGGAATGGTTTCAAAAGTTTAAGAACGGTGAGTTTGACGTGAAGGACAAAGAACGCAGTGGAAGGCCGAAAGTGTACGAAGAAGCGAAACCATTACTGGAGCTCTCTACCGAACACAATTGATGAGATTGAGTCGGGCACTTAAGGAAAAACGCGCCCATTACTACTCCAGACACGACAAAATTATTCTTTTACACGATAATGCTCGTCCACATGTTGCGGCGCCGGTAAAAACATACTTGGAAACACTCAACTGGGAAGTTTTACCCCACCCGCCGTATTCACCAGACTTAGCCCCTTCTGATTATCACCTGTTCCGCTCGATGGCACATGGTCTGTCTGAGCAGCGCTTCACATCATATGAAGACACCAAAAATTGGGTAGATTTGTGGATAGCGTCAAAAGATGAAGAGTTTTTTCGACGGGGTATCCGAATGTTGCCAGAAAGATGGGGAAAAGTAGTGGCAAATGATGGAAAATACTTTGAATAAAACGTAATGTACTGTTCCTTCACAATAAATTCCTAACTTTTTATAAAAAACCGAGGAAACTTATTTGTACATTGCATAACTTTGGAAGTTATGCTTCCATAACACATCTAATAATAGATGTGTACTCGTATTAGGTCTTTATAATAAGTGGTTTTAACTAGCCACAGGCAATTCTTATCGCTCTGGATACCCTGCGCGTGTGTTTGCGTAATGCGATAACAAATAGAGCAATGAATCTGTAAAACATAAAAATAAACCGGTAGGCTCGGCTTTGTATGTAAAGCTTCTTAGTGAAAGCTGTTTGTGAAGAGCTTGCAAGAATCGCCGTTAAAATACCGTTATTTCTGAAATGTGTATGCGCCACAGTTTTAGCGATCAGTTTGCTGTTAAAAAATTTGCTGCACCTGAAAAATTAAATATTTTTGGGTTTTGCAACCAAATTTCTGTTGGATCGTTATTATTATATAGAAGAAAAGGTGATTATGTAAAATATATACACAAATATATATGTATGTATTTACTTTCGTAGGTTTAGTAGGAAATGTATGAAAACCGAGGAATGACAGAAGAAGCCATAAGGAATGCACTTATGGAAAGCGAGGATAAGGATGAAAATCTTTGCGAGGATATTGCTACTGAAGAGAGTGAGTAGGGTGAAGAAGATGAAGAAGGTGAAGAAAATATAGAAATAGCTTCGGAAGCTGCGGATGAACTTTCGGAATCAGAAAGTGCGGATTTCGATACACAAGTAGAAAATAGAAGTTTGATAGTCAAACATACTAACTTGAATGCAACTGAGCATGAAGGTCAGTCCTTGAAGCCAACAGATGCTATAGAAACTCGTTCTTATATTGGCTTATTGTTAGAAGCAGGAAGGCAAAACCGAGGCCTAAGTGATTACGAAGAATTGTGGGATCCAGTATTTGATAGAGTACTGTTTCGTGCTTGTATGTCAAAAACAAATTGCTTTGTCGCGATATTTACGATTTGATGACAAATGAACAAGATCCTTTCGGAGATCCGAAGACAAATTTGCACCATTTCGGGATTTGTGGAATATGGTAAACAAAAATTTTAAGAAGTACTACATGTCTGGGAAAACCTAACAATCGACGAGCAATTAGTGACATTTAGGGCAGGATTTGAAGGTGGGCTGGAACAGACTGGAACAAATCTAAACAAAACACACGTAGAAAATTATTTTTAAAGGATTTGACGTTGGAATAAGTCATGCCGAATATAAAGCGAGTAGTCCTAAGAGGTCTGAAGAAAACAAACACGTCCGATATAAAAGGCGCAAATTGTATCAATAAGTGTGGTTAGTCCAATTTCAGTACCTCCGCCGCCACCTCATGTTCGTCGACGAAGCACCCATTGCCCATCCCGAAAAGGACGTGCTTCGAAACAATGCTGTAATACATGCGGGCGAAATGTCTGCCAAGAGCATTCTAGGAAAACAATTATTTGCTCCGCTTGCGATCAGGCAGTTTAAAAAGTGTAAATAGTATTATATTTCTATAAATAGAAATATTTCTACGATATTGTATTACGACGTATTCTATAAAATGTTTTGAACAATGATAAGAAAGAATAACAACACATATAACATACCAAATGAAGAGATGTGATTTTAGTATTTGTACGTGACTATTGGCAGTTTACGTCAGTGGAAGAGCTTGGCAGGAATAGGGTTAACCCTATTCGTACCAAGGTGTGACTTTGAATCACACTTGATGGTTAAATTGCTATAACTTCCAAAATCCAAATTTTTGTGAGCCGGTGTTTTATGTATTCCTTTATTCATAATATTCCTTTAAGACAATATATATTTTATTTTTTTAAAAATTATTTCGTTGTATTATTTTTTAAAAAAAGTAATATTGTGGCATAGAGTACCAAGATGTGACTTTGAGTCACACCAAGCAATATGATCATAAAATGTGTATGGAAGGCTTACTTATGGAGCTTACAGGTTCGGAAAGTGTAGACATCGATGCAGGGCTAGCAAATAAAGCTTGATGACGCATTTTGCCTATTTTTAGACGAGGATGTTATAAATTTGTTAGTAAAATATACAAATTTGAATGCACATAAACACCTTGGCCAAATCTGGAAGGAAGCGTATGCTGTGGAGTTTCGCGCCTATATTGGTTTGTTAGTAGAAGCAGGAAAGCAAAAGAGAGGCTTGTTCAAATCAAATCTGAGATAAACTTGTACTACACCAAATGTGAGATGTAATTCTACAAAGTTGGTGTTGATACATTTGACCAAATGTGTCATACTTTTTCGGTGAAGCGAAAAACTCGAAGATAGCCAGTTGTTCAATTCCACAATTTAACCGATGCGTGTGGAATTGAAGCAAACCCTGCTTGGAACAAATCAAAAGAAAATACGCGAAGAAAATTATTTTTTAAGGAATTGGCACTAGATTTAATAATACCTAAGATAAAACTTAGAAGCCTGAGAGGCTTCTCAACATCATCAGCGAGTGCAGCCAACTCAGCCGCAACGATTACGCCAACATCTCAAGGTCATCGCGATGTCTCATGTCCTCCATCGAGAAAAGGACGGGCTTCCCAACAATGCTGTTACACTTGTGGAAGAACTATTTGCAACGAGCTTTCAAAAAACCTGTAATTTGCTCAACCTGCCAAAAAAAATTTATTTTTTGCAAACATGTGCTTATGAATTATAACATTATATTTTGTTTAATAACTATTAATCAACAAACTAGTGATTAATAACTATTAAACCATTACTTTTTCCCATCATTCATCATTAAATCTTAAGATGACATCTATATATATAAAATCCCTATGCGTTTCTGTTAGCAAAATATGTCCGGGACTTTTTTTTTTACTTGCACATCACTTAGAAACCTGAAATTTTTCACAGATGTTCCTGGGCATCTAATGTTGATGAGAAAAATCGCAATTTTCAAAAATCCAAACGGCTTCGCCATTTTTTTGCAAAAAATCCGATTGGGAGGAAATTTGTATTTTTTTCCTAGATTGTGGTGATTAATTTGTCAGATTTTATTATGAAAAATTTTGTAATTTTAAAATTTAATAATTTAAAAATTTAATAATTTAAAAATTTAATAATTTTTCATAATAATTTAATTTCATTGAATTTGTTTTGTTTGTGACTATTTGTTGGGTATAGTTGCTTACCCAACACCGAACAAAATGCTTATCTTGCTTACCCAAAATGAACATTAGTATATCGGAAGGTGGGCGATATCATCTAAGGCTACTTCTATTACATGTGACAGGAGATATCAGTTTTGAGAACTGTGCACGAGGTCACATTCAAAGAGGCATGCAAGGAGTTGAGTATCTTAGAAGACGATTCTGTTTGGGAAGCCAAACTGGCTGGAAGCCAGAGAATTGTTTGCTTTAATCTGTGTTTTTGGGTGCCTACTTGAGCCGCAGAAGACCTACCTGGAAAACAGCCTGATCATTGTAGAACACACGCAGACTGTGAAAATTAGCTGTGAAATGTTGCTTTTAAAGAAATATTCTCAAGCAATATTTGAATCATATTCAAACAATCGATATTAATTGCGATTAATTTTTTACTTTTGATGCTCCAAAATAAATAAACTAAAAAATTGTAAGGTGAGAAAGTCCAAAAGACTTCGCAATTTTTTTACGAAATAAATAAAAAAGAATAACTTCCTGGCGAAGTCAGGCTTATATACTAGTATTTAAATAAAAGTATTTTTAAGAGAAAGGTATTGTTTTCATATGCGTGACTATAAGCACAGAATAAATAGTATACAGAAATTGCATCTCGTACAAAGCAAATTTTGTTCTAGGGTTCCAATATTGGCACCCTATCATCGTTTTTCTCTCGGCTATTCACATATACACGACAGCACTCGTCGTTTTTTCACACCGTCATTAGCGATCGTTCCTATAACACTCACATGGACAGCAATTTTTAACTCTTTTGATGAACAGTAACTACCCGGGTAGAGAAAAGTGATATGTAAACATTTTGAATGAAATTGAAGTAAATTATCATTATATACTTGAACTGCATCGCTAGCAAAGATTCTGGTGAAATATTTTTTGGATACTTTCGAGTATAACCTGTTTGTGGTAATTAGGGTAATGGGGGGATATTCCAGAAAACCGCTTGTTACATTTTTTATACTTATTGTTGAACTCGAATATACATATGAACATATGTTGAAGGCTGAAATTTTTATAGACAGGAAAATAGCAAATTTAGCAACAATTCTGTTGAAAGATTTTTCGAATACTTTCGAGCATGACCTGTTGTTTGGTAATTAGGGCAAATGGGGAATACTAGAAATTTGAGTGCATCCATTTTTTTATACCTGTTGAACAATTTTTTGTATCTGTCGAAGGATTAAGTTTTTTATGGACAGAGAAATAGCAAATTCCGGATTCTATGATAACTCGTTCCGATGGCATTTCTGACCGTTCGCAAATGCATTTCCACTGTATCGAGCTACAATGTCCGTTCGTCGATTCAAGAATATCAGAAGGTTCTTGAGATTTGATTCTGAAATTACACGCGAGGCTCGTATGAGATCAGATAAGGCAGCACCAATATGGGATATTTTCCAGATGATCAATGCCAATCTACAATTTTTCTACAGGCCGTCAGAGTCAATAACAGTTGATGAGCAACTCTTTCCCTTTAGAGGACGTACAGAATTTACACAGTACAAACCCTCCAAACCAGCTAAATATGGCATTAAATTTTGTTGGGCTTGTGGTTCTGCAACTGGATATTCTATAAATGGCGATATATTTACGGGAAAAATAAATAACATCAGAGATGTCAATCAAGGACAACGTGTTGTAAAACAACTGGTTGAAGCTTACAAGAACACCGGTCGTAATGTAACAACTAACAACTTCTTTACATCGCTTCCACTGGCCAAGGAACTGTTGGATTGGCGGTTACCACTTGTCGGTATACTAAAAAAAATAAGCCGTACTTACCGGGTAAGTTGAAGACAACAAAACACAGAGCAGAGCAGTCAACTCTATTTGGCTTCGGACAGAATGTTATGTTGTGCTCCTATATCTGGAAAAAAGGAAGGACTGTTGCTTTGTTATCAACATTTCACCGAACTGCAGATATCTCGGGCCCATAAAACAAGCCGGAAATTATCCATTACTATAACGCCACAAAGACAGGAGTAGATAAAATGGACCAAATGCTCAAACAATATACAAGCAAACGGAAAACAAATCGATGGCCTTTAGCAGTCTTCTATAACATGCTGGACTTATCATCGCTTGCTGCATATATTATATTTCGTGAAAACAACACAGAAAGCTCAGGGTGAAGAACTTTTCATTCCCGCAATAAGAAAGCGAACTCAGAATAGTAATGCGATTGCAACATTTGCAGTGACAAATGCAATAGAGTGTATTTTGGGAGAGCCGATAAGAAAAGATGAAAATAATGAGGAGTTTATTCCTGATAGCCGCGAAGAATATGATGCAAGAGGGCGGTTACGCCATAAAAGTGGGTGCCATATGAGCTACAATGAATATAGAAGGAAGCGATGTACTCGTCACTGTTGTGTAAAATGCCAGAAACAAATTTGTGTAGATCATAGCCTTACACAAACTAAATGCCAGAAATGCCATATGTCGTTGTAAGGACTAAAAAAATCCAGTCCTTACTATACCGTTGCAACCCTGCAAGATCGGAGTTGTGACGACACAGCCCTGGATCTCTGTCGCCATCGGCGGAGGCGCATGGGAAGGACGAGAGAGCACAAGTGAGTTGCCGTGGGCGCAGAATTGCGTGTCCCACTGGACACGGTCCAAGAGAGCAGCCTCGCACCACAACCAAGCCTGCCATAGCCGTTTCACACTACCCCCTTACCCTTTAGTTATTAAGTATTTGTATTTCGAAGAAGAATAAACGGCACATTAGTCGGATAAAACAAAAAAAAGGTTTTCTAGATGGACACAGTTTGCGAATAAGGGACACATTAAAGTTTGAGGTAACGGCAACTCTGTCGACGGCTGTACCAGAGCCTGGAAAAGTCCCGCTAACCTTGAATAAAAGGCTGCCGAATAGAAGAATCCTTCTTCAGTTTTTCTTAAGGTCAACCAGTGAAAGTGAACAGTTGAAAGTGCAAAGTGAAATAAACGAAACAACGAAAGAACGAGTCGAAACAACAAACATAGCGACACACAAATTAAAGTCCGTCTACGAGTACAGCAGCGGGGAACCAGAACAACATCGCAGCCATCAGTGAGCTACAAGTAAACGTTATTTTGGAGAGGGTTTTTCTTGTGGATTTTAGATTTGGGTTACCGGGTGAGTAGTGTACGTACTCGTGGGAATCTCTGCCTTGTGAATTTCGATCGAAAGTGTCGTGATCCGGTTACTTAAAGTGGTTACTTCGCGAAAGTTTCACCAGTCGCCAATTTATTCCAAAATTCGCGGTATCTTGTAAACTACGAAAAGTTTTTTACAATCTTCGATTTCGAGTAAACTCAGTGCTAAGCCCGAACGCTTCTAAGGCTGACGGCTACGCATTCGTGCGCATTCGATCGAAATCGTCGTGACCCGGTTACTCAAAGTGGTTACTTCGCGAAAGTTTCACCAATCGCCGATTTATTCCAAAATTCGCGGTATCTTGTAAACTACGAAAAGTTTTACAAACTTCGATTTCGAGTAAACTCAGTGCTAAGCCCGAACGCTTTTAAGGCTGACGGCTACGCATTCGTGCGCATTCGATCGAAATCGTCGTGACCCGGTTATTCAAAGTGGTTACTTCGCGAAAGTTTCACCAATCGCCGGCTTAAACCAAAATTCGTTGTATCTTGTAAACTACGAAAGTTCTTACAATTCTTCGATTTCGAGTAAACTCAGTGCTAAGCCCGAACGCTTTTAAGGCTGACGGCTACGCATTCGTGCGCATTCGATCGAAATCGTCGTGACCCGGTTATTCAAAGTGGTTACTTCGCGAAAGTTTCACCAATCGCCGGCTTAAACCAAAATTCGTTGTATCTTGTAAACTACGAAAGTTCTTACAATTCTTCGATTTCGAGTAAACTCAGTGCTAAGCCCGAACGCTTTTAAGGCTGACGGCTACTCATTCGTGCGCATTCGATCGAAATCGTCGTGACCCGGTTATTCAAAGTGGTTACTTCGCGAAAGTTTCACTCATCGCCGGCTTAAACCAAAATTCGTTGTATTTTGTAAACTACGGTAAGTTTTTACAATTTTCGATTTCGAGTAAATTCAGTGCTAAGCCCGAACGCTTTTAAGGCTGACGGTACGCATTCGTGCGCATTCGGTCGAAATCGTAGTGATTCGGTTAGTCACAGTGGTTACTTCGCGGAAATCTTACAAATCTTCGTTTCCTACCAAATTTCCTTGTATCTTGTAAACTACGAGAAGTTTCACAGCCGGCGATTTCTGGTAAACTCAGTGCCAGCCCGAACGCTTTTAAGGCTGACGGCTACGCCTTCGGATCGCGTACGAAATCTTCGGGACTCCGAGGATCTGTTACCCTAATCGGTACGCCCATCCAACGACTGAAAACACGCTGACTGAGGATTCGAGCGAGCCGAACTAACGCATCTTCGAGGCCAACGATCCGTGCCACCGCCGGAGCTACGGCCCAATCCCGGGAGAACCCCGACGCTGAGGGACAAATCTCCTGCCGACGAGGCACTCCCACATCCGGACAGACTCACACGAGGATAATATACTTTCACATATGTACATATGTATATATGTATATAGGCTAGAATAATACATTTTCATATGCATTTATCTGTACAAATTCCCCTGAGCACCCAAATAAATTGAGCCGGAAACGGTTACGAACAAAACTTCGAGTCTTCTTTGTCGAGAGAAAATTTTGTGTACGAACCCTGGCAAACCGACTAGCTATCCCGGCAGAAAGGTTCGTCACATCGTAATATTATTTATATATTTAACTTATAGTAACAAGTTTAAGTTAATAATTTAGTAGTTTAAATTAATATACGTAAGTAATTTGAATTTATAATAAAGTAAAAATAAAATATAAACTGAGTGTTCTTTCTTCATGAAATAAGCTTAGGATTTTATCGCCATTCACACTTTCCCCACCTCTCGTTGGATGGATGGAAAATCTAGTTTGTATTCTAAATCTCTATTTTCAGTCATTACTTTCAATAACGACATCAATTTTGCTAATTTTTTACACATTACGAAATATCAACAACAGATGTGATAGAAAAATCCCTTTATTTACCGGGGTAGTTACTGTTCATTTGAAGGGGAAAATTGAAAAATTGCGGAAAAAAAGCGGAAAAAAATTTTTTTTCAAAATAATTTTTAGCTATTCTAGTAGAAAACGAAAATTTAGTCACTGAGTCGTAGTAAAATTTTATTAAAAAATTAAATGCCCGAGATATCTACAAGCAAAAACTCCAATATTTACCCGGGTAGTTACTGTTTATGTGAGTGTTAAAGAGCAGTCAGTCGACGTGCAGACATCAAGCAAGCAAGATCTCACCACGTTGTTTTATAAATGCACTGTGAAAAATGTTTAATAAGGAATGGGAGAATCAATTTTTCTTTTTTGAAAATAATTTAGGTGAAACACAATGTCTGATTTGTTGATCAATATTGACTAAAATATCCTTCCCATTAATGTTTATGGTTATTTTTCCTTTTTTTTATTGGTGCGCCGCCTGTGCTTCCATCTTTTCAGTGTACCTCAGAAAGAGATTTCTTTCGCAAAATCTTAGAATACCCTACACGTTAAAAGTTTTGGGAATTTTTAGGAATTTCAGGAATTAAGGTTTTATACCAATGCATTTTCTTATAAATTGATTCTATATGTATATGTCTTTTATTGGTTTTATTTACTCGTTTACAAATCCGAAAAAAGAATATTTATACAAAATTTCATATTAATATAATTAATAACGTATCATAAAATTACAGACTTATATAAGGATTTATGTAGGACGATTGTGCCATATTACCCTTCCGTCCATGTAACCTAAAAGTATGCGCTCCACGCCCATTTTCTGCAACGTAAAATATAATAATGTCGCTCGATATTGAAATTTTATGGTCATATCTTAAAAACTGGAAGAAATATGTGGTTATAAGGAAAGCTATCTTAAAATCACATTTAATCACAGACGGCTATAAAAGTAGGTGTTTCTCGTGAAGAGCTGAAGGTAAAATTGTTTGATGATGGATGTATTGTTGGTTTTGTATATTGTTTATTGTTTTCACTGTTTAATGTAATTTGTACAATGTGTTTTGATTGAAAGTGAATGTGAAGGTTTGGTGTTGTGTTGTACGACGTTTTTATGTGTTCTGAGCTGCTTCGGCTGGACACGTCCTTCTTGTTCGCTGGTTGATGTCGTAAGGGCCGAAAGAAGTGTCGGTGGTTCGCTCCTTCAGCAGCTGAACCCGTGGGGAAAAGCTCGCAGTCGAGCTTTCAGGTCGCCTCTCCTGATCGGCTACATGTCAGCGGTGTGAGCGATCGCTGACATGCCGAGGTCAGGAGCGGCACCTGAGGCGAGCGGCGTTTGGCGTAAACATTCCGCCCGCCTTGCAGGACTGCAAAACTTAACCCACGGGACCCGAGAGCGAAGCGAACGAGGACGTCGGGACACGGCACGAAATGTGGTTGTCCAGTGGCGGTGGAGGACAGCGTGGTGTGCTGCTCTACCCCAGAGACAGCGGTGAGTGCTGTGGCAGCGATCCCACCGTACCAAGAAATTGCAGCAGATCGCCGGCGTAGGTTATCGACGTGATGGTGTGGGGAAAACCGTCGCGTGATGTTGGTTTGGGCGACGGCCAGCGACTTTGAGCTGCAGTGGGCGACGGCAAGCGTCGAGTCGAGCTTGCTGGGGTCTCTTGGAAGTCGTGGAAGTCGTCGTTGTATGTTGGTGATATTCCGCTGCACTGCATCGCTGTGGCCAATGGCATACCGTTGCTACGTGGAAGCGCAGTTGGTGGCGGTAAGCGAGCCTCGAGCTCGTGCCACGTCGGCGATGGTGAGCGAAGTGGTCTTTGACGCTGATGAGCAAGCGTCGTGGGCTGGAAGCCCTTATTGTAAAGACTTCTCGTTGAGACGCTGCAGCCGGGAGCTGCGTGATGTCGAAGTCGCGTAGCATCAGCCATAGTGAGCGGCGTGGATAGTAGTTCAACTTGGGATAGCTCCTAGCACCAATGGGGCAAAGTCGTGCCTGGTCAGCCTGACACGTAGGCGTGGCGAATATGAGCGATGACTGCAATTTGCTACTATTCAGGCGTAAGTGTCGTGGCATAGGCGGTAATGCTTCATCTGATGTTAGGTCCCTGGACACGTTGACTTTCCGACGCTTAACTTCTTGAAGTTGCTGTAGGATCAGCGGTAGTTGTGGCGCTGTACGCTGTGGAGGAGAATTTCTTCTGTTGACAGCTGGCGGTGCAAGCCTCTGGCCTCGCCGGAAACATGCGTACTCTGGAAGAGTGAACCTCATAATTTTTCTGTGGAGAAAGAAAATATTAGTGATCGTTCGATATAAACATGTCAAGGATACTAGTTTGGTGACAGGGCGTGTAACACGGCTTTTCTCTGTTCGAACGTTAGCGGCACGAACTCGTTGGTCTTTTCCTTGGTATGTTTTATCGATGCGGCCAAACCACCAAGAAGTGTATGGAATGTATTCTTCTCGAATGGCCACAAGATCGTTGAGTTGGAGGTTAAGTTGTGACATTTTCAACTTAGCGCGGTGAGCTCGAAAATTCTTCGATTTCTTACGGTGACAGACATGCTGGACTAGGACTAGGACTCGTCTCCATCGATTGTATAAGGAGAGCGGCTTGTCAAAGTTCTCGGGCTCAGCTGGGGCGTCATACTGCAAACTAGGGCATGAGGACGTCCGCCCGCCAAGACGCAGCGTCTTGTCCTCATGGGTAAATTGGATGTGCGGATGCAAACGACTTTTCAAACGCGATTTTCGGCTGGTTTCCAGTGGCGCATATTCGGCGGAATATGGCTTCTGACAGATAAGCTTAAGACGACATTTGGTGTCTTGAGTCTCTGTCGTTGAGACGTGCAGCGTGGTATGTGGCGAGTTTCGTCGATGACGAGTAATGTCAGAAAAATGGCACAAACTTTCTTCGCAAAACTTTCCTGAGGGGGATAGCAAGCGAGTTTTGGGAAGTTCCTCCCCCTCCCAAAAATGGTCGAATTTTTGTTCGATAGTGACTTTGGTAAAGAAGGCTACTTTTTGATAGGGGCTATCGGAAGTTAGCATTCGAACTGGTCCGCTGATGATCCACCCAAACACAGTTTGTTGTGCTATTAGTGAACCCAGAACGCCACGGCGGATACCGTCAAGCAGGATTGCAGGATAGAGGTCAGCTCCAATGAGGACATCAATCTGCTGACTCTTGGCGATATTCACGTCTGCGAGCTCGATGTTTTTAGGAAAGCTGCGGAGCAGCGCACTATCTAATGAATGCGCAGGTAGTTTTCCCGTGATTTGGGAAAGCACTAGGGCTGTTACCTGGATTTGAAAGTTTGGATCGCGAGGCGATTTAAGAGAAAAGTCACATGATTTTGAAACTTTCGCAGATAGCGTTTCGTTCAGGCCGGAAATCATTGCACTTACAGGCCGCATCGGTAGTTTTAACACCTTTTGCGTGCGTTCAGAGATGAACGAGACCTCCGATCCTGGATCGATCAGAGCACGAGCGGTGTAAAAAGTATCGTCGTGGCATATGGTGACCATAGCGGTACCCAACAGTACCTGTTTGGGCTCGGCAGCGAAGCATACCTGATGAGTTTCCGACTGTTTTAGCTTAGTGGACTGTATATTTATCCGTAGATTTTGTTGAGCTGATGTTGAAGGCCTCGGAGAGGGATCAAACGCTGCGGTCCTCGAAGAGGATTCAAATGTTGATGTCCTCGGAGAAGACTCAAATGTTGAGGGCCTCGGAGAGGATTGAAAGTTCGCGGAGCGATGGGGGTGCTTTGGCGACGAAATCGCAGCGGCTCTCGTTGGAGAGCTAGGTGGGGCAGAATCTTGTACGTCAGGTGCATTTTCGTACCTCCACTCTTGACTGGTGTATGTAACTGGCGAGCGTGATTCAGAATCTGAAGAGGCTTGTCTCTGAACCTCGTCACGATGCAGAAGCGTATGATGCCTTACGTTACATACAGTGCAGTTGAAATTGCTGGGACAGTCATGCACGGCGTGTGACTTGGCCAGGCAATTAATGCACAAGTGGTGTTTTCTTACGACTGTTAGTCGCTTGAGGCATGTCAATTTTGAAAATTTAGGACATAATCTCAAATTGTGACGACGTGAACATAGAGGACAATTAGAAAGGGCTACATTCAACTGGAATGCGTTAACGCGCTTTGAAGTTGTTACAGGTTGCAACGGAGGTGACGGCTGCATAACTTTCGTGGTAGATGTGCTTTTTATGTCTTGCACAGTTTCGAGTGTTTGAAAACGATGAGTTAGAAACGCATCTAAATTTGTCCATTTGGGAATTTCAAGTTTATTCTGAATGGACTGTTCCCACAGCAATAGGGTGGCATCTGGAAGACGACTAGAACACAAAAAAACAATGATGGCGTCCCATTGGGAGGTATCGATACCTTGGAGCGCCAAAGCGGCGAGAATATTATTAATTTCGCGCTGTAAGTTTTTTATTTCGCTTCCGGTTTCCGTTGTTATCGCGGCAAGACTAAGTAGGCTTTTTAAAAGCGTGTTAACGAGAACGCGTTTGTTTTCGTACCTATCCGACAGATTTTGCCACGCCTGGACGAAACCTTCATTTGTTAGAGGAGATGCTTGGACGATCTCCTTCGCTTCTCCTTCTGTTTTATGGCTGAGGTAGAATAGTTTTTCCACCTGCGAGATCCGTGTATTCTGGATATACAGTGCCGTGAACATATCTCGGAATGAGGGCCACGAGAGGTAATCGCCACGAAACACGTCGGTGTCACAAGGAGGCAAGCTAATATTATAGCCAGAGGGCGGCACCTCAGTCGTGGATAAAGAAGCTCCTGGGAATGCAGATGGTGTTGCCAGAGCCTCTATCATTGCGATGATTGCGTCGGAGCATCGTAGATAGACGGCATAACAATGGCGCCGTTTCTCCTTTAAGGTTTCCAAGTTGCTTGCCTCATCGCTTGTTGATGTCATCCTCGATAAGATGCTCTCATACGTGCATTTGATCGACATCCATTGAGACTTGAGTTCGTCTCTTTGGATGTCGAGAGTATGAATTGTGTGTTCCCGAGCGGGCGTTGCCTGAAAATCAACTTCGAACTCGACGAGAGCGTCGGCGAGACGTATGAAAGTATCGAGGGTGGACATTGTCAAAAGTCGAATGAATTCTAAAAAGCAGGAGCTAAACTCTTTATTGTATAAAATGAAAAAAGCTTTATTTTTATTTATGTTTAATATTTAACATAAAACTTCTGTTTCTTGCCCACTGTGCGACAAGAGATGAGAGCACGTACAGGATGAGAGCTCTCTGTGGGGTCTGCACAGTTTAGACTTCATACACCCATCTCCGATGAGAGCGCTTAAAGAATGAGCGTATGAATCGATGATCGAAGTAAACACATTACAAAGTTATACAGCAAAAGGTGGTAGTTTTTTGATTGTATGCTTAGGATGGCTGTACAAATTGGAGCACCCAAGCACAGTTGTTTTAGACGATCAAAAAGGAGCGCGACAAAGAGAGCGAAAAAACACAAAACCGACGTTTTTATGTGCTTATGGTCGTAGCTGCACAAATGAGTTGGAGCACATAAGCATAGTTTTTTCTGCTGATCGAAAGAGCGCGACGCAGAGCGAGAGGAAAAAAAAAACACAAACCTACGTTTGTTTGCTTAGAGCGTGGCTGCGCAACGTAGTTGGAGCACGCAAGCAATGTTTTTAAATCACAATGTCTGGAGATCGCGGCACTGAGAGCGAAAAAACACAAAACCGACGTTTTTATGTGCTTATGGTCGTAGCTGCACAAATGAGTTGGAGCACATAAGCATAGTTTTTTCTGCTGATCGAAAGAGCGCGACGCAGAGCGAGAGGAAAAAAAACACAAACCTACGTTTGTTTGCTTAGAGCGTGGCTGCGCAACGTAGTTGGAGCACGCAAGCAATGTTTTTAAATCACAATGTCTGGAGATCGCGGCACTGAGAGCGAAAAAACACAAAGCCGACGTATCTTTGCTTAAAGCGTGGCCGTCAGAGTAACTAGAGCGCACGAGTAAGCCGTTTTTTCGATGTATCCAAAGAGCGCGACACTGAGACCGATAGCAAAAACCCCAAACCCACGTTTGTTTGCTAATAGCGTGGCTGCACAAATGAGTTGGAGCACGCAAGCAAAGTTTTTGAATCGCAATGTCTAAAGAGCGCGGCACCGAGAGCGAAAAAACAAAACCTACGTTTATTTGCTTAGATCGTGGCTGCACAAATGAGTTGACGCACACAAGTAAGCAGAGTTTTTTTTTCAATTTTTCGCTAGAGCGCGACAGCGAGAGCGAACAATACACAAAGCAAATTTCGAATATTTTTGAGAGTGCGGCTGCCCAAACCGGTTTAGAGCGTACTAATGATTTGTGTATGAGCCACAAATATGGTAATCCACGTGATGGATTTTCTGCTTGAGGGTACCGTTACACCGAGTTTTCGAAATTCGGGTGTACAGTCCTGCGTATATGTGACGTATATATTATATATATATATAATTATATACGGAAAATATTCACTTTTTTATATTCATATGCACAATTATCAAACACAATTGAAACAATAAAATCAATATAATTGAATCAAAAGCAATACCTTTCCTTTTTTTTTGATGACTGGAGCGCTATCCGGCTCGAAGGACCAATGTTTCTCGTGAAGAGCTGAAGGTAAAATTGTTTGATGATGGATGTATTGTTGGTTTTGTATATTGTTTATTGTTTTCACTGTTTAATGTAATTTGTACAATGTGTTTTGATTGAAAGTGAATGTGAAGGTTTGGTGTTGTGTTGTACGACGTTTTTATGTGTTCTGAGCTGCTTCGGCTGGACACGTCCTTCTTGTTCGCTGGTTGATGTCGTAAGGGCCGAAAGAAGTGTCGGTGGTTCGCTCCTTCAGCAGCTGAACCCGTGGGGAAAAGCTCGCAGTCGAGCTTTCAGGTCGCCTCTCCTGATCGGCTACATGTCAGCG
>OX451347.1:10257956-10410956 GCA_949629155.1 Myopa testacea
GTATGTAGTACTACGGGTCCCAGTGCCCGGATTCGGTTCCAGTCCCGGTTGATGAGGGGTGTGCATTTTGGTGGGTGGAATCTAATTGGTTGTGGTTAAGCATCTAAAACTCTGGAGAAAGTTGTTTCAAAACTAGTGACGTTGTTACGAATATTGAAAACCTGTCCCTGTGCTGTTTTCATAAATTTTGTTTACCAACTCCAAGTTCGTCAAAAGATTAACTTCAAAATTAAACAACATTTTTTATACCCAGCAATCATCGTAAATCATTCATGGATTAAATGAGGTAATTAACTTTATATTTTAACCAGAGCCTGAAAATAACTCTTATTCCAATTATCTTCCTCATAAAAGTTAGACTTTTAACTTTTATTTTGAAAATAAAAGTTAAAAGTTTTTCTGATAACTTTTATTTTGAAAATAAAAGTTAAAAGTTTTTCTCATAACTTTTATTTTGAAAATAAAAGTTAAAAGTTTAACTCTTAACTTTTATTTTCAAAATAAAAGTTAAAAGTTTAACTCTTATTTTAAAAGTCATCGATAAAAGTTTTTCTGATGACTTTTTCTGGTGACTTTTTTGAAATAAGAGTTATTTTAAGAGTTATTTTGAATAAGTGCGGAGAAGCATGAATATATGGTTAGGTTTGGAATAGGCTGCTTGAGAGTGAAAATAGTTAGTTTTAGAAACTGTGTGCCGCTGAGATTTGTTGTTTATTCATTGATCGCAGTGTGTGTGTACATATCTAGCATTACGTCGACCGTAGCCCTTATCGGCAGCAGGTACAGTACAGCGGCGACAATGCTTTGAAACAACAACAACAACTCATCGTTCCGCTTGTGTGTGAATGACTGTGTTGTTGTTGTTCGTTGTTTTCGTTAAACGGTTATAAAGAATTAAAGCAGAAATGCAGACGCAATTATTTAGATAGAAAATATAGTATTTGTATCAAAGTCGAGTTAGTTGCATGTAAATTGAAAGTTAGTTAACTCTTAAACGGCTGCACCGATTTTGATGCGGTTTTCACCATTCTGCATCAAAAGTCATGGATAAGAGTTATGGGTATGACTTTTATATTTAAAAGTCATGGATAAGAGTTATGGGTATGACTTTTTTGATAAAAGTCATAAAAGTTTCAAGGTCTGATTTTAACTTTAACTTCCAATCACGTAGGACGAATTTACACTTCATAAGGATTGAACTCTTCCATACGACTTCGACTTAATATCTATAAAGGTTTTTAAAATATGTATGTATACTCTTTATTGTTAGTCGATTTAGCCTTCACATTGAGAGTGAATCTACCCATGTATAGATTATGAATTTCATTGTTAAAAATATCCATGATTTTCGGTGGGTTATATTGTTAAATATATAAACTTCCTGAATAAAACTTTACATAACAACTTCTTTTCTAATAAAACATTATTACAGCAAAACTGGGCGCGGTCCGCCCACTTTTACACTACTTATACAGTAAAGCTAATGAAATTTGTTACAACGGAAATAAAGCTTAAATTTGAACACAATAATAAAACTAAATTTGGTTGAATCACCAGGACCATGAGACTGATACTACGTCTACTGGTTGGAGTCAGTTTCGAGTCGTCGATACATATACAGGCGAATAATATAAAAACAGATGAAATCCATACATGTATGATATATGTTATGATATATGAGATATGTTTGTCTAAAAGACGACTAGAGGGCATCTTCTTCCATTTTCTTGTTCCACAGGGTTTGTTTGTCTTCCATTTTATGCTATAACCTGAGACCTTATCGTCGCAACATCGACTCCACACCTCTAGAAATAATATTTTAGATCAAAATAAATGTAAAACAATGTATAAATATACATATAATATAATAAATAAAATAATATAATAAATAAAGACAAATAGTGTATGATTGTAATATTTTACGTGCGCAGGTAAGTTCTTATGATTTCCTTCAGGTTCTACATTTGATTGATGTGGTGTGCTGAGAAGTATTTCGCATTTAGTTTTCCGTTCAATATCTTTCTATTTCTCCAGATATGGATTTAATTTGTCCTAACTCGAGTTAAGCGGTTCCGGCTTTTGACCGCATATTAATTTACATCATTACTAATACTGTATTATATATTCTTTACATTATGATATACTTAAGTCAATAAAAGACGATGTAAGCTAATGAATAAGTAAATAAAATAAATAAATGAAGCGAAACTTTGCATAATTATTCTTGAATGTCCAAAAATCACCCGTGAGTATCAAAAAGCAAATGAATTAAATCCAACAAATGAAAAAAGGAAATCGCAAAAGTAAATCACATTATTAAAATTTTATTTAATAATACTAAAGTAACCTAATAAATAAACGTTCATTAGTGATGGTTTATGTCACTTTTTTAAACACACAGACTTCGCTGTTTTAGTTGTTTAGTTAGTCAATTTAAATTTGTTATCTTTTTTTAGACAAAAATAGATAAATTAGAGGTGACTGTGATCACTAATGAAAGGTCAAAATTAATTATATATTATTTTATACAAATTATATACAATTATATACAAAGAGCATTTTCGAGAGCATTAACTAATTTTTGAACATTCAATGAATTTCAAAAATGCATTGTACAATAAATAATATATTTTTACTCGTTTACTTACTTACTGCGGACTGACTGACTGACATATATTTGTTACGTCACTTAATATATTTAATATCAATATCATTATAATTATTAGTATTATTATTAGGGGAACACGCACCATCCCTTAATCACTCCTGTATATTACAGTCCCTCCTCTAACCCTAAGTCCTTGAGAGAGCTCGGTATGCCAAGCGTCTTTAAGTCTTTAAGTTCATGCTCAGTTGTTGGACATGTTCTCTTCGTCCATTGTCTCAATAAATAGTTTGTTGAATTTCCCCCTAATTCTACACGGACCAATGACAAATCCGGCAGGCCATTACCAATGTATGGTACCGGTCAAATGAATGGCTGAATATATGGTACCATTTCTCGCCAGCTCGTCTTGCAGCTCGTTAACTACTATCCCTACGTGTGGGGATTTTATGTTATTTTTATGTTATCTCGTAGGATGGTAATGCCTTAACAACTGCTTGACTATCTGACATTATTACAATCCTTTGAACTTGTTTTGCGCCTTAACCTGGAAAATGTTGGGTGTATTACTCATAAGCACTAGCAGTCTACGATATAATTGTTTTACTAGCGCTCTTGGAATCTTAACAATGGTCTCTACTTTAACCCTCCGAAGTAAAAATGCTTGATTATCAGCAGAAGAAAAATTTGTACTACTGGTCTGCCTAAACTGCACTTAACCATGAACTCAATTGAGTATGTATTCAAAGCGGAAAATCCTGTAGTAATCCCGAATAGTTCGCTGTCTTGGAGTGATCATATTAATCATGTAGTACTCAATGTTTTAGCCCTTTTATCCTGGTCTATGGTATATCATTTAATTCCATGCTGATATTTCGAGTTTTGATATGTTTGCATTAAAACTTTACTGATCTAACCGAAATAATGACTTAATCTTGTTTAGACGCACATTCTTGATTTATGAGCGACACTTTGGATTAACCTATTAGTCTCTTCAACTTTTACTTTCATGAATCTTAATAATTTTTCCACGCTTCCATTTTATTATTAATTTTAGTTATCTTTTCCTCATTTCTCTAATAATATAATTTCTAAAATTATAATACCTTCTAGTGAATCATACCAATTATAAGACTTCCTAGACTTCGCGTGTAATTGTAATGGTTTTGAATAAATAAATAAATAAATTATCACCGCCCCATGCTGACGACAAAGCATTAACCAACTCGGCCACTCCGTTGCGCCCCCTACATCTCTGCCACCATCGACCATGGCTCCTCTTTCTCCGCCACACTACACCTCTGTGTTGGAGAGCCTGTATCACTTACATATATTACCTAACATTAGAAGTTATGCTTCCATAACACGTCTGATAAAAGTTATGTACTCGTATTACGTCTTTATAATAAGTGGTATTAACTAGCCACAGGCAATTCTTATCGCTCTGGATACCCTGCGCGTGTGTTTGCGTAATGCGATAAAAAATAGAGCAATGAATCTGCAAAACATAAAAATAAACCGGTAGGCTCGGTTGAATATAACCCATGATTTTTACTTAAATAGAGCGAATTTTACCGCAGTCCTCAGTGCTAATTATACTTTCAGTTATGTGGGCTGAAATCTCAATTCATAAGGGTCGAACCCTTCTACTTGGAGTATTCTTTCTTCTGGTGATTAGATGGCAGCATATTATGGTTAACTGCAGCTTTCCAGAATCTGATCCCTGGCCCATCGATTATGGGGATGAGGCTCTCCTGCCTGGTGGCTTAAGTAACTTCGATTTCGTTGTGATTGGTGGCAGTTGGGCCGGTTCTGTAGTGGCTAAACGCTTGAGTGAGAATCCCGAATGGAAGGTTCTGGTTTTAGAGCAGGGCGACAACGTAACCTTCTCGGCAGAACCGAGTACTGAAAGCTGTTTGGCAAAATTAAATCATACCTGCCAGTGGCCTCGCGACAACAGAGCAAGTAAACCAACGCGATATATCCGTGGTGATCCTGTGGATTATAACAACTGGAAGCAGCAGGGCAACTACGGTTGGAACTGGAAAAATGTTCTACCCTATTTTAAAAAATCGGTAAACCAAGATGGAAATACATACATCCCGGAGGGGTATGTCACCCTAAATAAAGCCAAACCTCTTAGCGGAAACTTGAGAAATGTGCAAAGTTTTATATCAAATAGTCGACAATATCTTCAACGCTACATGGAATTTGCCCACTCAGTTAATTTGTCTATGCCGACCATATCAATGAGAGTCAGTGACGATGTAAGTAGACGTTCCAACTTGCATGTGATAAAGAATGCGGAGGTGAAACGTATTAACTTCGATCGGCGTGGTGAACGCGCTGAGAGCGTGACATTCGTACTACGGAACAATCAGGAACTTGAGGTAGAAGTCAAGAAGGAGGTGGTGCTGTCGGCAGGCACTATCGACAGTGCAAAGATACTAATGCTCTCGGGCATTGGTAAGCCGAATCATTTAGAGAGCTTAAACATCCCGGTTATTCATGATCTTCCCGTTGGCCGAAACCTGCAGGATCATCTTGCGCTACCATTATTCCTACTAATGCCGTTGTTGGATGAACAGTCACTACAGCAAGAGAAAGGAAACCAGAATGATTGGATTATCCAATATGGAGACCTGCCTCTGGCCGAATTCTTTGATACGATTCCCCATTTGGAATCATCTGACATTGAGTACAATTATTTTTATATAAAACAAAACGATTTGGCTGGTCTGAAGATATGGAGCAGCGCATTTGGTTTGTCTGATTTCTACGAAGAGAATCTGCAACACCAACTCGCCACGCATAACTTGTTGATCGTCACTGCGATACTTACTCATCCCAAGTCAATTGGGACTGTGGAACTGCGCAGCGCTGACTACACCGATGCGCCGAAGATCGTAACCAATTACTTGAAAAATACTGAGGATGTGGAGACGCTGCTACGAGGCGTTCGTTTAATGCAGTTAAAAGTAAACTTGTATCCTTTTACTGAATTTCCCATCCATGAATTCTCTCAACATGTACGATACAGCGACGATTACTGGCGCTCCTACATAAAGCATTTCTCGACATCGAATTTCGATCACATTGGCACCGTGAAGATGGGCCCTGCAAAGGGCAATAGCTGTGTGGATCCTCTACTCCTTTTGCATGGTGTTCAGAATCTGCGTGTAGCCGACGCTAGCATCATGCCCAGCATTCCCATGGCCGACACTACTGCGACTACTATCATGATTGCCGAGAAGGCCGCCAAATTTATCAAAAAGGATTGGCCATCACGTCAGTCGTTATTCCAATCACACTTTTGTCATAATTCGGCGAATCGTCTTAAAGTCTGTAACACTTTCTAGTAATCATGAATAAAGTCGTTAGAGCTCAAGTTTAATAAATTCGTGAAACGTCAGTTATTAGTATTTAAGTCACCTTTCAAGATGTAAGGTATTAAGAATAAATTCGTTTCGAGGTTGTATAAAAGGTCCAATGATTTAATCTTCTTTCTCTATGGAGACAATCTTTAGCTGGTTTTTATATATAACATATATTTGTCGTATAAAAAAATATCTGTACTCAAATACCTGTAAATCAGCTGCCCGATGTTTTAGAAGGAAATAGTCACGGCTAACTGATCTGTAAGTTTGCTTCCAGAAATTTTATTTGCCAACTCAAAGTTTGTCAAAAGATTAACTTTAAAATTATAGACAATTTTTCGTTATCAGCAACCATCGTAAACTTCTTGAAGTAAATGAGGAAATTAACGTTATAAATTAATCCTAATTATTTGGCAACAGACAACCTAAATATTGTCATAAATTTTGACAGCTGTATAAATGAGGGAAAATATAAGACACTATCTTGTATGTACACATAGTGAGATATCCCATATATTATATATATAGTTGTATATATAGTTGGTGAATATAATTTAAGTTGAGTAATTTTTTCCGAAGTGTTTAGCTAAATTTAAATTAAATTTAGCTGAATTTACACTTCATAAGGATTGACCTCTTCCACACGGCTTAGACTTTTTTAACTGTCAAGAAACTCTTTTCACAAACTCTTTTGTTGTTTTAATATGCGTTGCTTTTACCATTATTCATGCATTGATTTGAAGTTTTATTTGTTGGTATGTTAATCACTCATTCATTGGTTCTTTGCGAATACAAAAAGTTGAAAAATCGTGTTTTGTGGTGGTTATTTTATTTAACATACATTTTCTTAAAATGCCAGACAAAATTTTATGTTTTGAAGTGATTCAGTTGGTGTATTGCAATGTACAAATGGGTAAAAGTGTGCCAGAATTACCCAAGATGTTATCTGTAACACGAAAGACAATATATAATATTTTATAGTGTGAAGAAAACGAGGGAAAACTAGAACTGAAGTATTTAGGCGGCCGTAATTCTGAGTTAACTGAACGTGCAGAGCGCGTTATGATGAGGAAAATATACCAAACCCTCAAGGCTTCCACCAGCATAATTTGATTCTATGCAAAACTTATTCTTTAAATATGGGTAATTTACTCCACATATTCATTTTTTTAAATGAGATATTACTTCCCAGTACATAAGCATTGTTTATCAACATATGTTTCTAAGCACAAAAAAGAATTCAAGCGCAAACTCTTGTTGCCGAGATTGCTCTTGTGAGTACGAACAAAGAGTATAGTACGAAGATGATCATGTTGATTTAGAGAAAAGAGGAGTTGTTGTTTATGGGAACGCATGTTGTTGGTGGGAACGTATGTAGATAGTATGCCTCTTCATATTTTATGTACGTATTTTTTATACCCTACACTTCTGTTTGTGGAAATCATGAACAACGGTCAGGAGCTTATAAAGTATTTCACATTGGGTCGGAAAGAAAATACGTTATAAATAAAATATTAACTTTACAACCTATAACTTTATAAATAGTATTAACCCTTGTGTCTACACCCACATACCCGGGTGTGTTTTTCATTTTAAAATTTAAATATTTTTTGTTCTAGCTGCCTTATCGACTTGAAATTCTGGGTAGTCTCCTAAAATATTGTTTTCTATCATATTCTAAGAAAAGAAAAACAAATATTTTGTTGGGACAAAATTTACAAGTAGTTTGTGCGATTTACTCCTTTTATCTACAGCCAACACACCCGGGTGTGTATAAACAAATGCATATAAATTGTTAGTTAGAAATGAAGAAAAACATTGTTGTTTTATTATAAATTACTTTTTTTATATATATATTTAATGTTTTTTTATATTCTATGGATAAAGGAAGAGAAATATTAAGTTTTATTAAAAAAAAGTGATTATTTAAGTTGCGCATCTGTCGCATTGAGTGATATCTACTAAATGTTCAGCACAAAGTCTTTTGGCATTCTTTGCAGGCTTTTCGTGTTGGTCTTCTTCTGGGACATAGATAAACATTTCCTTTCTGCTCGATTCTGCCAGAATTGTCACGTTATTCTTGAGCGCGTACTGGAAGATTTTCAACAGTTGATGTTACTGGGTGGCCCAACATACTTTCAATTCCACAACGTGGTGCATTTTGGGAACGATTCTGGTTTTCTGCTGAGGCTAATTGTTCATCCAACTGTTCCAAGAACAGCCTTCTACAGTTTGTTGATGTCTTCAAGTGTGGGTTATTTTCCCTGTATATCACGAATGCTGCAAATGCCGCCACATTTATAATGTTATGAAAAAAAGCCAAAGGCCATCTTTTCGTTCTTCTCTTCCTTGAATATTCACCAAGGCATTTGTCCATATTGTCAACGCCTCCTTTGCTTCTATTGTAATCGAGTATCAGTCTTGGCTTTCTTTTAGGATCTCCAATTTCGGTATTATGGGGAAGTGAAAAGAAGCACAACAGATTTGTTCTTTATATGAACATATGTTGTTGCTCAATCTAAAGATTGATGATTCACAAAGAATTTCTTTATGTAGCACAACACATACTTGCTAAAAGAAAACTCGAATAGCAGATAAGGGAGACATGATGAGCACAAATTGCGCCAGAATCCTAAAATTTTCACTTTAGGCCGACTTTTTCGACGCTCGGAAGCTCTGAGCTCTATAAGCTTTAACATTCAGTCTTCTAAAATCCGGTTGCATTATAAAAAATACAAACAAAATATATAACAAAATGTGTACATAAATATGGCAATAAACGTAATAAAAAAGTAAAAACAAACGTAAAATATATGGGACACCCGGGGACAAGGGTTAATTAAAATAGTACAAAAACTTTTTTAAAAGCTGGGTATAAATTGAGTTTGCGTTGAGTTGTGTTGAGTATACAAAAAAAGTATAACTATACACCGTTTTAAAAGTAAAACACTAGGCTTCTACGATATATACTTTTGGGAGTATCTTCATGATCCAATTTCCAATGCCAAAGAAAAATGAAGCGACACCTCGCATGTAACTGCATCTCATCTGCTTTAGGAAATATTGAGGTAAACCTTTTAGACCTTCAACGGTCCATAAATCCTTAACGACGGCCAAGTCCCAAAAAGGGTCAGCTATTTCCGAGAATAATGGTAAAAAATAACAGTAAAAAGAGAATGCTATCATCGGCATGGCCGAAGTTGCCATAGTCTATACCCTTTATTGAGAACTTTTAGTAGGAAGTGGTAAAATGTATCACCACGCCCATGGGGCCTGATACTACCTGCACTGGTTGAAATCAGTTTGGACTCTTCGAAGCAGAACGAGTGTCTATTCAGGGTAGATAATATTAAAAATTAAAAACAATTACTGGCCATCATATCGCCATCATCAATCATACATGAATAAACGTGCATTCTGTGCTTCGTACTTTCAATTATGTACTTAAATATATATACTCCTAAAATCCCAATATACACACATTCGCCAGTGATGATTTATGTCACTTTTTGTAGGCACGCAAATTAAATTCAAATTAAATTTGAATTTAATATCCCTTTCGAAATTTGGATAAATTAGAGGTGATTGTAATCACGATTGGCATGTCTGCCTAAATATGAACAAACTTCAAGGCACCATAACATTTTTTGCAGTAGCGGCGCATTCTGGCGGTCAAGGAGGTTACTTTTCACCCCTCCTAGTAATAAAAACTTCCCAAGCTTCAAAGACCTTAAACATGTGGCAACAGAAAACACATAAGTATGTATGATAAATAAACATGAATGTAAATATGTATGATCATAAATAACCACTGAAATAATAAACCAAGAAATAGAAAGACATATTTTTTTTAGAAAACAGAAATAAATATGTAAAAAAAAACAGAAAAATGCTTATGGTGCTAAAGTAACGCCCTCCAACGTATGAGGCCCCACATTATCTCCTTATAAGGGCCTAGAAATTAGAGCAGACAATTCTGAGTTATCACTGTGAATGTACTGCGTATGTTTGATATGTTTGCGTAATGTGATAACAAACAGAACAATTAATCTGTAAGACATAGAAATAAACCGATGAGCTCGGTTGAATACAACAGGTGATTTTTACTTAAATAGCGCGAATTTTTCGCAGTCTTCAGAGCTAATTACACTTTCAGTCATGTGGGCTGAAATCTCAATTCATAAGGGTCGAACCCTTCTACTTGGAGTATTCTTTCTTCTGGTGATTAGATGGCAGCATATTATGGTTAACTGCAGCTTTCCAGAATCTGATCCCTGGCCCATCGATTATGGGGATGAGGCTCTCCTGCCTGGTGGCTTAAGTAACTTCGATTTCCTTGTGATTGGTGGCAGTTGGGCAGGCTCTGTAGTGGCTAAACGCTTGAGTGAAAATCCCGAATGGAAGGTTCTGGTTTTAGAGCAGGGCGACAACGTAACCTTCTCGGCAGAACCGAGTACTGAAAGCTGTTTGGCAAAATTAAATCATACCTGTCAGTGGCCTCGCGACAACAGAGCAAATAAATCAATGCGATATATCCGTGGTGATCCTGTGGATTATAACAACTGGAAGGAGCAGGGCAACTACGGTTGGAACTGGAAAAATGTTCTACCTATTTCAAAAAATCGGTAAAGCAAGATGGAAATACATACATCCCGGAGGGGTATGTCACCCTAAATAAAGCCAAGCCTCTTAGCGGAAACTTGGGAAATGTGGAAAGTTTTATAAAAAATAGTAGAGAATATCTTAAACAGTTTTACACGTTTGCTCACTCAGTTAACTACTCTATACCGACGATATCAATGAGAGTCAGTGACGATGTAAGTAGACGTTCCAACTTGCATGTGATAAAGAATGCGGAGGTGAAACGTATTAACTTCGATCGGCGTGGTGAACGCGCTGAGAGCGTGACATTCGTACTACGGAACAATCTGGAACTTGAGGTAGAAGTCAAGAAGGAGGTGGTGCTGTCGGCGGGCACCATCGACAGTGCAAAGATACTAATGCTCTCGGGCATTGGTAAGCCGAATCATTTAGAGAGCTTAAACATCCCGGTTATTCATGGTCTTCCCGTTGGCCAAAACCTACAGGATCATCTTGCGCTACCTTTATTCCTACTAATGCCAGTATTGGATGAACAGTCACTACAGCAAGAGAAAGGAAACCGGAATGATTCGGTTATCCAAAATGGAGAGCTGTCTCTGACAGAATTTGTTGATACGACTTACCACTCCGAATCACCTGACATCGAGTATAAATATTTCTATATAAAACAAAACGATTTGACTGGTCTAAAGAAATGGAGCAGCGCGTTTGGTCTGTCTGATTTGTATGAAAAGAGTCTGCAATACCAACTCGCCACGCATAACTTGTTGATTGTCACTGCGATACTTACTCATCCCAAGTCAATTGGGACTGTGGAACTGCGCAGCGCCGAAGATCGAAACCAATTACTTGAAAAATATTGAGGATGTGGAGACTCTGCTACGAGGCGTTCGTTTAATGCAGTTAAAAGTAAAATTGTATCCTTTTACTGAATTTCGCATCCATGAATGCTCTCAACATGTACGATACAGCGACGATTACTGGCGCTGCTACATGAAATACTTCACGACATCGAATTTCGATCATGTGGGCACTGTGAACATGGGCCCTGCAAAGGGCAGTAGCTGTGTGGATCCTCGTCACCTTTTGCATGGTGTTCAGAATCTGCGTGTCGCGGACGCTAGCATCATGCCCAGCATTCCAATGGCCGAGACAACTGCGACCACCATCATGATTGCCGAGAAGGCAGTCAAACTTATAAAAAAGGAGTTTCCATCACAAAAGTTATTATTCCAAACATATAATTGTCATCAAACGTGGAAACATCCTAAAGTTTGTAATACTTTCTCTTAATCATGAATAAAATAATTTCATCATTTCAAATGTAAATAGTAAAATGAAGTTTTCATGAGCCACTACTACATTTCATCAAAGTCCTGAGCTTAGGATATTAAAATACGCTGCATCGCTATTTCCAGTGAAGGGGTAATCATCAAGATCGACCCACTCGATGACAGTTCTAATCGCGTGATATTCGTATTACGGAGTAATCAAGAACTTGAGGTAGTATTCCCGAAATACGAATGCTCTCGGTCATTGTAAGCCAAATCATTTAGTTAGCTTAAAGATTCCGGTTACTCCTGATTTTCTCGTCGGCCAAAATCTACAGGACCATCTTGGGTTGTCCTTGTTCCCACTACACCCTGTTTTGGATGTGATAGTTTGTAAGCCTGCGTTCTGTAACTGTAATACTCTGTAATACGGAGAGATTTACTTTTAGTGGAAACAATAAATGACTATTTATATACACTTTTTACTCTTAGTTTTAGGTGGAAACTTAGTTGTATTTTTGTATTAGGAGCTCTGATCATAGCGTTTGATGTTCAAGTTGTAGTAGTCTTCTTAAAGCCTGATGATATCCAAACTGAATCTGTGCACGTGCTGGGATATAATATTTTACCTTATAAAATATGTATATAATATTAAATGTTACCGGATTTTTCATTCTTCGAGTTACTGACCCCACTTAAATAAGATAAAAATTCCTAAATAAAACACACTTTGAATGAAATTTTATGTTCCTAGAACCTTAACTTTATTTCTTCTGTATTCGTTTATTTTCTAGATTATTTTGTTTACATTTTTGAGTGTGTCGTATGAATAAAAGTCGGTTTATTTGTTTTTTATTCGTAATCTTAGTTATTTTTTTACATGTTTTTTTAATTATTTTAAACATAATAAAAATTAAAAACTATGTGGTTTCTGCTGCTGTGCTTCTTTCTGGCTTCTACACCTTTTTAAGAGCTCAGCTAAATCCAGATAACGCTGAAAAAGATAAAAACGAGGAATTATCTGATTAAGATCTAGGTTTCTAAAGAATCTATCCAAATTATTCTGAATTTTGAAATCATTTCAATAAAAATAAACAGTTTTTTATAAATTTCTATTATACATAAGTTTTTTATACACTTTTTTATTAATGTTTATTTTAGGTTTTCTAGTTTCATATTATAATTTTTAGATTTTAAGAACCTGATTTTTTTTTCGTATTCTTAAGAGATATAAAATAAATTTTTTCTCTGTCTGATTCTAGAAAATTTCTTAACGCGTGCGTGCAAAAATAAGAAGAACAACAAATATTTCTCTCTCTCTCTCTCTCTCCCTCTCTCTTTTCGCGTGTCCCTGCTTCCCTATAAGCTGCTTTTATTTAAAATACTTTGTGTTGTTTTATTAGTATATCAATATATTAGTTGTTGTTCTTGCTTTTCTTTTATTATGCTTTACTTTGTAGCTTTGTATATAAGATTTTTCTCAATCTTTCTAATACTAAATTTTATGCACAGATACTGACTCTACACATAACATGTTTCTTTGTTTGTTTTTTGTTTCTTCGTTTTCATATCAACTCTTTTATTCATCTCTGTTTAGCGTGTGTGTTTGTTGGTTTGTATAAATATTTTAACATACTTACTTGACTAGCTAAAGTATAAATAAGAAATAATAAGTTCACGATATATTACATATTTTGAAATTGTTCTTTTTGGGTTTTCTTTTGTGTTTTGGGTTGTTGTTTCTTGTTTGATTTTCGTTTTCTTTCTTCTATAATTTAGTCGAAAATCCTGTGGAAAGTATTTCAGATTGCAAATAATTGCTACAACCCTAGAATGGAAAGCAGACAGAATAATATTGTTGTTGCGGTTGTTGTTGTCGCTGTTGTTGTTAGCAAGACCACTTGAAGATATGAATGCCACGCCCGGGGCTTGCTTGCCTCCCCACTACTCGTCAATTCGTCGCTGTCGTCGGTGAATGAATCAGCATCGTGATTGGCTGAAGTTTTCGAGTTATCACTGCGATAGTTGCTGTGATCGGCTGTGATTGATTGCAGAAGAAGAAGAAGAAGAAACATAAAGTCAGGAAAAAGAAATCATGCATTATATTGGATGCTAATGTTAATGTTAATGGGAATGTCAAATAGTTGAAATTCATATCCATCAAAAGTAGTTGCTATAGTGCAATAGTGATGTCTTTATTATTAAGGACCTCCCTCATATAATCCCTTTCACGAACTTATTCAAAATCTTGTGCTTAATTTATACTCAGACCATGGCCTGGCCTAAGGTATCAACATTTCTGCCTATTTATTGGTTTCGTTTTGTTTTCGAACTTTCGTGAAGGCAGTTTGTTTTCCAGTGTTGCCACATATATTTAATTTCATTGACAGAGCGGCAGATGTTTCAAATTAAGACACCGTCGAGACTCATCATAAAGAGGTCATTCGAAACAAAACAAAATAAAACCAGAAAGGGTGTTAACTTCGGCCTGGCCGAAGTTCGTATACCCTACACACGTTTACTTAAAAATTAGGCGTGGCAATGGTCTAATTTTTTCCTTTTCCTTTTCAATCTCAAATAGCCTGTGATGACAGAGAATATTCGTGCCAAATTTGATGAAAATATCTCTATTCGTTTTCCTGTAATCGAGTTTTATTTAATTAGTGGGCGGACCACGCCCATTTTTGGTAGTCTGTTTTGGTCAGAGACAAAGGACTTCTGGACAAAATTTCAACCTCAAATTCTTTCTACAAGTTGAGGAATTGAGCTATAAGCATGGATTAATTTATATTCACTATAAAAAGTAGGCGTGGTAATGATCCGATTTTGCCCATTTTCAATAGCGATGAGTTTCTAGTGATATACAATATTCGAGCCAAGTTTCCAATATCTCTATTCGTTCTCTTGTAATCGTGATTTCCACAGACGGACAGACGGACAGACGGACAGACGGACAGACGGACAGACAGATAGACAGACATACAGACCGACGGACGGACATGGCTAAATCGACTCAGGAGGTCACGCTGATCAAGAATATATATACTTTTCTATACCTGTCACGCCTCCTTTTAATGCGTTACAAACGGAAGCAGTAAGTGAATACCTTATTCACTTCGTGTGAAGGGTATAAATATGAAGGATTATCAATAAAAACCCTAAAAAGGGAGGTGCAGATATGTTTGTATAAAGATATAAAGGACAAAAAGAGGAAGCAAGAGGAAGCAAGAACAAAATTTGAAAGGGAAAAAAGCAGAAGAATAAGAAGAATTGGACTACTTGCCAAACCCTATTTTTTGTTAAATAAAGGGCAATAAAAAAGAAACTCCTATAAAAATGTGAATAAAAATGAAAAAAAGTAAGATGGCCCGGAGAGGGGGAAGGGAAACCACATATACACACATGATCATACATATATCACAGAAACACATACTTGCACACACAGACATCACATAGTTCACTCACACTCTCTTTAATCTAACGATTATTATTATTATTGCTTTTATTATTATATTGAGTTATTATTATTATGATCCTTTTTCCCGCAGTTCTTTTTTCGGTTCACTTTTCACAGTCATTTGTTGAGCTCGCCCGCCAACCAGAAGAAGGGTTGTTTTTTAATTTTATGTGCTTTTTTTTTTTTTTGTTTTTGTCATTTATAAAGTTTCCCCTGAAAACTTTAAACAATCCCTCCCGTGACATCTTCTCCCCTCTCATTTCGGCAGGATAAATAAAACCAACTCGATATTTCAGTTCTTTCAATTTGCATGCCAGTTTTTAAAAGTTTTGACGCTCAGTTTTCATGGACAAGAATCGAAAAATAAAAAATAAAAAAATAGTAAAAAAGAAAAACCACTAGAAAAATCAGCCGATGAATACGATTCCGTTTTTATTTGGCGATCGTCAATGAAATTGAAACAGAATTCGCTCAACATTTTGTTGAGGGAAACGATGGACGAGTAGTTTCTAGAGGTGGACGGTGGTGGTGGAGGGGTCCCTTTTCTGCTTCTGGGTCTGGATGTGGTTGCTGTTCCTGTTCTGATGCCGTTTCAAAAGCATTTCACCGCTTCACTGTTGCACCAAATGCAAGCCTCCGAATTTTCGGTGTCTAGGAGTGTATAAAGGAGTGTATAGGATGGGAGAAGGAACGGAAGAGAGCGCAGTTGGTTTGGGTGGAAGGTAGACTGATAGTTTGTGTCTGTTTGATTGTGTAAAAAGCGTCTGTGGAAATAAAATAGAGCAATTGAATTGGACACAGCGTTGCATGAAAGTGAGAAAGCTATAAATAAAATCAACAACAACGATAAAAAGACACCAGCGACAACAAAGGCAATAACTACAAAAACAACAACACAACAAAATCGCATTCAACCAACCAGCAACACTATAAACAGGAAAAGGAACAGCATAAAAACACTATAAAAAGGTATCCTTTTGCAAAAATACCCGATTGAGAAGAAGTTGGAGAAAATTCTGGCAATGCAGGAAATTGAAAACTACTGGCAAATTGCTATTTATTCATACAGGGTGCCACCGATAAAAAGAGGAATAAATGAATATATTTCAAAAAAACAATATTGGATTTCGGATTTGTTCGAAAATATGACAAAAAATTTGAAGTATTTAAATATCGACTTAAACGAAATCGATACAACGTAAAAGAAATGAAATTAAATAAAACTAAAATAAAATAAAAGTTAAATAAAATAAAATAAAAAAAAATAAAATATAAAAAAAAAAAAATAAAAATACAAAAATTAAAATTAAAATAAAGTTAAATAAAATGAAATAAAACAAATTCAAATAAAACAAGATTAGATAAATTAACATATGAAATAAAATAAAAACATAAAGCAGAACTAAATAAAATAAGAAACAATAAATTCAGGAAAATATTATATATAAAATATTTAATAAAGCATATAATTTAACAAAGAAATGCTGAAATGCGGTCCATAAATTCCTGAAACTGTAAAATGAACGATGAAAGCGTTTTCTGTAGAATTCATTTTTTGTTTTTGTCTTTTCTGGGAATAAAACATTTTATTTAACTGTTTGTCGTCGTGTTAAATGTATACAGAGTCTACATGGAAGACAGAGTTTATATGAAAACTCGAAACCCACACAAATAAAGAGAAACGCAGTCACTCACACATCAGCTCAGTTTATCTCTCACTCGTTCTCTCACACACTCTTAAATACACTTAGTTTCATCGCTTGTACTCAGTTTATTATTTCATTGTAATTTTTTTATATGGACTTGTAACGTGATCGCATGATTTTCATTTGTTTTACGAATTGTTATTTTTATCGTAGTTGATTTTTTCTTGTTCGGCCTTTTGGTCCTTTTTTGTGTTATAGCAAGAGTTGTGACTCGTGTCACTGCGGCTGCTGATTGGCGTCTGAATATTTTTTGCCTCGCATGACATAAAATTTGTTTTTATTATTATCACGACAGTAAAACTTTGCGTAGCCAGCAGAATGGAGACCGGACTTGGCTACTCTGCTGGTTCAGTTAAAGTGTTGTTGTTTTTCGGAAGTTACTCAACAATCAACTAAAGCAATGATTTTTTCAGCTAATCAACTCAGCTAATCAACTCCTGTTAAGCAATTCTCAGAAGAATATTAAAATAATACGCACTCATTAATGAACGCAACCCTGTGGATTTAAATAGTATAAAATTGTTGAATTCAATCATTTATTTTTAATTGCATATCGCGATTGTAACTTGAATTAAATTGATTTGAATTTTTATTCAATTTAATGTTACTCATACGCAGTAGCAGATCTGCTGCCGGTTTCCCTTTAATCAGGTTCTCGTGTTTAATTGAATTAAATGCTGCAGAGTCTAATTAATGAGTATTTAAATATATGTCATTGTTATTATTTTTTTAGCATTTTGTTCATTAAAATGCAATTTAATTCACTCATGATGTAATGAAAATTTGGACAGTAAAGGGTTTTCATCCCGAGTCCCGAGTATTTAGTTTAATTGCATTCAAACAATATAAATTGCATGTGATTGTTTTTGCATTAAACCCAAATCAGATTCTGCTGCATTTCCGATTTACTTATGGCGTTATTTTAACGTGCTTGTTTTAAATCAATGCGAATTTTCCATTTTAATTCGTTCATAACCTCAACAGTTCTTTCCCCTTAACTGGAGCATTTTTTAAATTGTATACTCTTTGCTCCACTCTCGCCTTCCAATTTGTGGCCATCAATAAACTGCAAAACATCCACTTGACAACACTTTTGCGCTCCGTGTAACAAAGCCAACATTGCTCACTTCAACACATGCAGCAGAACTGCATCTGAGCAAATGTTGTTGCTGCTTGACAAAATACGAGACATTCGGAAATTTCGACAAAACCGAAAAAAGCCCACCGAGATACCCAGACGCCGGCGGGGCAGAGTGCACGAAGCCGCCTCCTCTGCTGAGGCTATATTTTCATGCTGAATGTCCTGGCCGCGCGGCGAGGGACCCGCTCAAATGTGTGCCTTGTCAACACACGCAGCGGGCAGCAAAGCGTTGCACAAAGCAATATTTTAGAGTGTGCTTGCAAGAGCTCTGGCGCGGCTCTGTTCGAGTGGATGACGGACGAGCTGAAGTGGGTGACTGGAACATTAAATCGAGCATAAGGCCGGCATGCTCGAGTACGCAGCAACATGTGCGGCCGAGTTTTTTGTGTCTTCCCAGAACTCTTCAATATTCAATGCAGTTTAATTGATATTCAGCCTGAGGGCAGCAATCGAAAGCCGGAAATCGTTGCAACTCATTGCAATTGAACGGAGCTCTAAAAAATTACAGAGCCAGCAACATTTCAAACTACGAGTAGTTTTATTCATATGAAGTCGTCCTTTAACATCATTGTGACAAGTGATTAAACATTCAACAACTGATTGGTGTCAACTGAGAATGTTTTGTTACAACTTTAATTTGCTCTTTAAAAACTAGTGGACTGTTTCGTTCGCTCTGCGTTCTTTCTTCGTCTTCTGTCTCGAGCCATTTCTCTTTATTACTGTGATAATTTGATCCTTTGATTCCTTAATCCTGGCGAAACCATCTGCTCCGCAATAATCATAAAACAAATGACTCAATATTTATTTATTTCCATCTCTATTCTTTGCTGAGTCATGTGATATTTTAGTGACTTTCGTGTTTTACGTTGTTAGCTAATAAAAATTTGTTGCTGTCGTTTGAAAGATTGAACGAACGAAGCTGTGACAGGTGATGAAAATAGTTCTGCTTTATAACAAAAATTGTATATACGACGGTAACGTCACCCGACGACGACGACGACGATTTCTAACAGCTTAGAAATCATTAAAGTATTTTGTTGTTAAAATAATAAAATATTGAAATTAAAATTCATTCATAAAATCAAAGAATAACAGTAAAATCTCTGTTCAGGAGAGTCCTTTTATATATTTTTTAATAAATTGTGTATATATTTTTATGTACATTCAATATTTATATTTTTCCCCTTTGTACAAGAATTTCCAGTAGATTTTTTCTCGCAGTTTTTGTTAAAAAAAATCTTGAAATCCATGTTTCAAATTCGGGTTTGAAATGCATGTTTTACTCACACTGATGCAGCTCTCTGCCCGCAGAGTGATCCTGTGAATTCCACAAGCTCGATGTGGCTCCAACGAATACATTATTCAACGATGATGAAGGCGTCTCCGTCTTGGATTTGGTGCGATGTGCTTTATTATTGAAGCGTTGTTCTGAAGGAGAAGAAGGAGAAGCGTGCAACAGAAGAAAGTGAACAAGAAAATGGAAAAACTATAAAATATTCTGCACAATTTATAAGCTTTCTCAAAATGTATGTATATAAAATGTGAGAGTGTTTGAAATCACTAACTTCAAATAAAATACTTTAAAAGGAATTGACTATATAACTACAAATGATTACAATTAACTATTACAAGTGTCAATTAAATTGATTTAGTTTCGATATTGAAATCGGACTGATAATGGATTCATTCTACATATAAGAGCATTTCTATAAACCTCAACTGGGATTTTAAAGATTTCACAGAATATTTTTATCATTTTCAGACATTTTTATTTCGAATTTAAATGCAAAATTCTTCGAGCTCAAAACAAAAGATACAAAAAGAAAGGATTTCATCAACAGTTTTTTATTACTTCATTTCCTCGTATTACTTACCTTTGTGGTACTTAACCACTACCATGGATACCGTATTTAAAGCGACCGTTGGCGCTACGGTGGTCACAGTTGTTGTCTGCGGTATATCTGCAGCATGAAATCCGTAGCAAGGACCGAGGAGTACCCACCAAAAGTGCCAAAGAGTTGTTAGTGCAGAAGGGGAAGAAGCAGAGAAGAGAAATACGGAAACAGAAAATAAGTTGCAAATAAAAGACCAAAAACAATTAAAAAACCAAAACAAAACATAATCATAAGGCTTATAAAAAAGTATCCTGTATCGAAGAAGAAGAACAAGAAAAATTGCTATCTTCGGCTTGGCCGAACCACAAATATACCCTACATACACGTACACATGATTTGTATGGCATGTGGAAAAGAGGGCGGAACACACCTAACTTCGGATGAGTACATAAATTCCTTGAGCTATAACTTTTTTAAATGAAAGAAACTACTTGGCCCTTTAAGTCATCTGCTGTTAAGAGAAAATAATATCGGTCAAATGGTAACCGTGAGACTTAATGCTCATTTTAAGGTCATTTAGAGGATTTTCCATCTCTTTCCTTCCCTTTTCTCAAAACAGGCGATAGAGTTTCTTTTCTTTTCTTAGGAAATATCGACACAGCGATATTTTCGGCAAAACGACTAGTCACGGGCCGGACGGAACAGACGAGCTGGGCTTAATCGATTGGTAGGATAACAGGTCGGGATTTCTACAGTCCGAATGCAAATTGAATTCAGTTGCAATCAACGAATTTCGATTCCTAAAAATTACTCAGAATTAAATTACTGTAACATCAGTTCTATGTTGTTCACATGATGTTACAATTTACATGATCAATATTTCCATTCTGTGTTAAAAATATAATTATTTCATTTGCTTGTACAACAATCAACTAAATAAGTTGTTGCACTTAATTTATTGAAACATTTATATTACGAACGACCAACAAAAATACATTTTCGATTTGGTTTTCTTCTTGAAAACTGTACCGTGAAATACTGTTATCCTAAAGAAAAAAGAGCAAGATATTATAGAATTCCTTTCATTATTTTCTACACCTCATTTCGATATTTTGTTCTCTTCGTGTTTTCATTTCTTTTTGTCTGTCTATTTTCTTCTTTTTCTTCTCCTCCCTCTTCTTCACCTTCTTATTCTTATTATTGTATTTCATTGGAACTGTTGGTGTTTTTTTTTCTTTCGCAAATTAATTACAAAATAATTGCATTTATTGCACTAACATAGATGAATTTATTGCTGCTGCTGTTGTTGCTAGTGCTACTATTGTTGTTGTTTTCGTTTGATTTAAGGACATGCTCCACACCTTGAGGGTGTCTATCTTCCCTTCGCATCCCTCCCCGCTCCCCCACCATCATTTATTGGCTGATGCATCTACAATTAGTGGCGCATTAATTATGCAGCATTGTTACCACCAACAACAACACGGCCAGCAATATCAGTGGTCACTGCAAACAGCTGGATGGAAGAACAGCTACAAACAGACAGAAAATCAGGCAGACGGACAGAGAGACGCAGACGAAGAAAGGTAGATATAGCGATAGAGAGAGATATATATATGTATATGAGTATGAGGGTTCAGATAGGACACAGTGGCAATATTTATTCAGCAGGTTGGAAGGACTGACAGACATACAAAAAGACAGGCAGACACACACAAATAGACAGACAAGCTCTCAGAGATAGAGAGAAACCGAATAAAACAACAGCAGAAACAACACTTTGAACACGTTCACGTTTATGTTGACCTAGTAACAAGCAAGAACAAGGACATGAGCCAGGATGCTGTCACAGGATGTTTGCTGCAAAATTAATGCCACAAACAGGTACTCGTATATGCTAAGTAAGCGTGCCATGCGATATACATGAATGGCAGACACTACCAACAACAACAACAACAACATCAACAAAAGCAAAAGCAAAAGAAGATGAATGATAACAACATCAAAGAGCAGAAGCAGGAACATCAACAAGAACAGCAGCAACAGCAACAAGAGCAACAGTAGCAACAACAACAGGAATAGTTGCACTATTTTAGCTGGAATGTAACACGATGGATGAATAAGGATGCAAGTATAGATGGATGGATGTAAAATCCAAATCAATTAAGTTCATAAGGGATCTTAAATCAAGAAGGGGAGCCCTGAAGATGAAAACGATGACGAAATTACATAAAACCACTCTCGTCTTGTAAAGGAAGGACCATAATTAACCTTAATAAAAGGCAAGGGGAAGGACATGAAAGAGATTGGGAAAGGGGGGTAGAATGGAAGAGGGTTGGAGAAGGAAGCAGTAGAAAGAGAGAAGAAAGGGACAGATAAACGAGAAGCAACCGGAAGAAAACAATTATTGAAGAAGGAAAAGGAGTTAACTCAATAACTGAGAAAATTATATAAATGTTCATCTGCCTGTTTGTCTGCCTGTCTGCTTCTGTTACTCTTTTTGTCGATTGTTTTATAGCCTCCTTACTTTGAAGTAATAGCCACAAGATTACCAAACATAGGGAAACACAGACCACTAAACAGATAGTCAAAGAAGCCTACAGATATAGTGACATAGCCATATATGTATGTGTATATATATACATACATATATATATTATTCATCATTTATCCATTCAGTTGCTCACTCAGATAGCCCTTTAGTCACTGACTTTGGTCAAACAACTTGACTTTAATTAATTATAGATGCCGAGTGATCAGTTAGCAGTGACCAGTAATGCTTTCAACTTCGACAACAACAACAACACTAATAAAAACCGCAACAACATCTAGTTACTATTTCCATTACTACATGGTATATATATTGTATACAATATATGCTACACTTCATATCATATCAATTCACATCACATTACACTACATTAGAAATATCATATATTTGTAAAATAAATACTTACGATATAACTTAATTGCTCCATCCGTGTCACCGAGAGAGTTCTTCGCGACACAACGGTACGAACCGAAGTCCTGAATATCAACATCGTTTATAGTCAAACGCATTGTAATTTTGTAGCCAGCTTCAAATGTCTCGGGCACAAAACGTTCCCCTGTAACGAAAGATGTTGATAATGATATCAAAAGTATCATTAAAAAATATACAAGCATATCATATTATATTATAATAACATCATATCAAGAGTATAACATATCATTATAAGGATACATTAATATTCAGAGATTTATATGTATAAAAGGATCCCATTTGAGTTGTATCCGATACAAGCTTATAAAGAGGGAGTGAAATGATATTTCTTTATTTAGAAACAAATTTTGTTCAATGGTTGTTCAATGGCAGGTATTTTCAAGCTATTCATGGATGACCACTCTTTTTGAATTTTATATTTGCCCTTCTTATTCCTTATTGACTGTGTCGGTCATATTAGAGTAAATATTGAAGAAGGAATTGTTGTTGTTATAATATTTAAGAAGAAATTGTTATTCGTCTAATTTTCGACCACGGGATATTACTAGTAATTATAAGTAATCAAAGATATTGAAATGATCAATTAAAATAAACATTTCAAATTTCTTCAAAGCAATTACTGTAAATAGATCATAATTTACAATGAAAAGTGAAAGAATTCGAAAAGACTTAGGAGAAAATCAGGAGGAGAAAATTAAGTTCTAATGAATACATATGTTCAAAAATTGAGGTCACTAAAAGAAATAATTTAAAGCCAGATATGTAAAAAGGAGCCTCATTAATAGACCTGGTAGACATTTTTATACCCTACACTTGACGTTTGCATTGATTGCCTTATTTATGCTTGGATGGATGATTGATAATATTGAATGATTTACAGTATAAAGACAACATCTCATTCGATGTAGATTTCGAGTTACAATACACTGTTCAATATTGTGTAATAAATTTGTCAATATCGTCTATAGTATTCGTCATATACTATATATATTTTCCATTATATTGTATTGAGCACTTTACTATTCAGTACATTATAAAATATATGTATGTATCTTAATAGCATTCGTCAATACACACATCAATACAATTGTAAAAATAGAGTAAAAGCTATTCAGCTATGCTGCATACAACTTCTTACTTGATTTCGATTTTTTATATTCTAGATTTTCCCAAAAGTAGAGACAAGCACTTTATATATTATACATGAAAACAACATACTACAGAGCTATAAATATTGACGTATACAAGTGGACACACGTACACATACTCACACACTCACATCCATCTGAAGAAAACACAACTAAACGCGGTTAAATAAGGATCAATTACATGCATGAAGGATTCCTGGAATGAGATTTTTTGAGTGGAAAGACTGCTGTATGCATGGAAAGTAGGACAGAGAAACGTGAGAGCAGGAGAGTGTTGACGAAAGAGGGTCTCGAGGTGGGGGAAATGAAGAGAAATTCTTGCAAATAAAGAGAAATACTTGAGAATATTAACCACGCATGGATGAAAGTTCAACTATTTGTAGTCCAAACCTACAACAAGTTAAAAGCGAGAGACAACTGCATAGCTTACGACAATCTTTAGGAGATACTCTCATCTTTCTACCTTCAAAAGCTCAGAGAAAGATGCACGTCCAAGATTTGGTAGACTTGGTTTTTGCGGTTGGATGCACAAATGTATGAGAATTGAAATTAGATTTGTTTGACTTAAAGCCACATCGGAGAGTTACAAAACTTCTTAATACGATGTGGTCGAGTATAATTGTCTCAAATACGTTCTTGTGTAAATCTAAAGTGTCTAAAGTTACCGAGTTGCCTTTGCTGTCTGAAATAATTCGTGAGATACATACTTTGGCCATTTAAGTGAAATGAATTCCAATATTTATAGTGATTCCCTTCAGCTTGTCCTATGACGTAAACTTCACCCGCCACACCTCCTTGGGTCTTCCTTTTTTAGGAGTTTTCTACTTGACTCTACTCTTCTCTTTCTTTAAACGAGTTATTTCCGAGAAGAGTATCCAACAACAACAACAATAAAATAAAAGTAGTGTTTTAGAAGTAATCATTACTATTTTAAAACTGGTTCCATTGCACTCCACAGTCTTCTTTCCAAATCCGTAACCATTCAATTCCCTAACCATCTTTCGCTCTCTCTCTCTCTCAATCTGTGTCTCCATCTCTTTCCCCATCTCTTCTTCTCTTTCCATCTCCATCATTCTAAATTTTACTTCCTCTCGGGTAGAACATTTTGCAAGTGTGAATCTTTCTTTGACTGCCACGCTGGTAGAACAGCTCCTCGTCTTTCCCACTTCTAACCTTCAGTATTTTGCTCTCACTATTCTCATAACCCTTCTCTTCTCTTTTCTTCCCCAAATTCTTCTGCCAGTCACCAGCTTGACGCTGTCTGCGACTTTGCTACTATGGCAACTCTATGCACTTTGCAGAAACTCTCTCGGAAAGAGGTAGCTAATTAAATAAAAGGTCACAGTGAAGTACCGAGTATCTAGATCCATGAAGAAGCATGCCGTTGGCTTAATTGATGGACGCACTGATGAGTTTACATAAAAACTAACTGAAGAGAAAACAACCCAATACCACTAACAACCCTTTTTTGAAACTGTGCTTTCCCCAAGTAGAGCATAAAATGACGCAATTTAATAGAATTCAATATACATATTTCAAAATATAAAAATCTCCATGCGCTGTTTTATGATGGTCTCCAAGAGTCACATATACATAAACAGTCATGTCACAGATACATATAGCATGATGACAAGAATTGGTCTCATTTTAATTGGAATTATTTTAAAATTTAAATTAACTCTAATAAAAATTTACTTCTTCGGTAGCAAACTACCCTCGGTAGATCTTCACCAAATGGAATCCAAATGGATGGATTTTATATAGAAAACCATATTCATAGCTGCTAAATATACATACATACAATATATCTGCAGATTCAGTTATTCGTGGTAGAAAGTGGATCCTTACCTGGGACGATGATGGTGTCGTTCTTCATCCAGTAGTTAATGGATTTCGGATACGCTTCCGATTGACATTCCAAGGAGATGTTCTGAGTTATTGCTGCACCGACCAATTGATTTTGAATCCATATCATGGGCGGAACTAAAATAGATGGGGGAAAAAAGTAAACATTTTGCATTTCTGATAAATTGTTTCATGATAATGTTGTTTTCATTATAGAGAAAAAATATTTAGAATGTTTAGATCCAACCCCGATGTGACCGATATCGGATGGAATTGGAAGGTTTGACCTCAAATAACTCATATAAAATCAAATAAGAATCGGATAAAAACTATATAAAGAAATCATTGATGGATGTTAATATGGATTCTATATGGAATATGTATGAATAAATTATATGTATATGTATCTGAAATATAGTTGTTTGTTTTTTATAATAAAATATGCGAATAAAAAGTGTTCTCAATTGTTGAGAAAATGCAAAGTGTACAGCACTTTGGCTTTTGTTCTTATGGAGAATAATGTTTGTTCGTTTGCTTGTTGTTGCATTTTAGTTGAAGTGCAAAAGAGGTTGAAAACATTTATTCAAGAAATTCTTAAAATGGCGGGATGGGCACAAATCTGAAAGCAGATACTGGAAACGCATTCATGGGGCAAAAATTGCTTATGGGAATGTGACTGTATGAGTGAGTTTTGATGTACATACATATATGTATGTGTGCGTTTGTTATGTGTGTTTGTGTAAAGAGCTAAGCAAATATTAGTGCCACAAAGTTTCTCAACACTTCATTTTTCGATGGCATTTGCAGCTTTTTTATGAATTGCTTCCTCACTGATCTTCACACTGATTTATTTATTCAGCCCAGATGTAGAATGAGAATTTAAATGTTTACTCTTGGAATGTGAAGGAGCGCAAGCACACACACACTCTAGCGATTTCTACTTCCAAAAATGCACTCTAAATTAAGTCGAGTTGCTATCCAACTAAAGTAAAGCTTTAAATAACTCCAAGCATGCAGAGAAGAAGTTTTGAGAACCAGACGTTTTGCCAGGATTTCGAATACTCTAGAAGCTCCGGAAAAATTTATTGCAAAAGGAATGCGAAATGTTTTGTGACACTTTCAAATGGAATTTATTGCAACAGAATTCAAGTGAAGAGTTAAGTTTATTTAGGTTAGGTCACAAAGTGAATCTCTGTGGACTTAAGGATGAGTAAAAGGCAAGAATTATTTCATTATTGTTCGAATTCAAGTTAATAGTATCCGAATTATAAACACCGGATATGTTATAATAAATTCAATGCTCCGGAGGTTTATTCGTTCACGTTATTCAGCGGAAGTAAAATTAAATTTCCTTTGTTAAATTCTAATTTTTCATTTTCCATTCGGATTGAATTATTTCCGAATTTAATTTTTAATCTAATTTATAAAATAGAATTATACATGAAATTTAAAAGTGTTTCTGTAGTTATTTTTGTGGTATTCAAGGGCGCATTACATGTTTCAATGATTCAATTTAAATACATCCATCATAAGTTTACATAACTAGATATAATCAACTTGTTCAACAGGTTTTGTACAACATAAAAATAACAAAGGGTTACATAATATAAACTTCACTTACAATGGACGATTAACATCACCCGTTTGCTGACGGTAGGCGGGATTCCGTTGGATGCGATGCAGAGATACGCGCCCATGTTCAAGCGATTCACTTTGGCGATGGTGAGGTAGGAGCCATTGTAGCTGATAACTGTTTCGGTGAGAGAGGGAGAGAATGAGGAGGAGAATGAGAATGAGTATTACTAAATATTATTACAGTAGCTTCTGTATAATAACTTAGTGGGTATTACTTAAACCCCTGAAAAGTAAGCTTTGGCTAAATTAGTGGATGAAGTCACATTAAAAATCGAATCTCTAGACATTAACTGCTCAAACTTATTTTTCGGTGTTTCCATATTGTTCAAAGTGCCAAAACTGAGTATATTCTGTTGGTAATATAAAGCTATCTTTCTGTCTATCTGTGTGTCCAAATGGACAGACACATTCTTAACTATAAGTTTGGTCACGTCCACTGAAGTCACAAGACTCATGTGTCATACTCATTGGCACTTGTGTTACAACATACAGAACACAAACAACAGGAAACCAAAAGTAAAACGGACTACCTACCATCTGGTCCATTTGTAACTGGAATCGGTTCGCCACCCTCGCGTCGCCATGTTATCGTTGGCGTTGGGGATCCGGTGGCTGCGCATTTCAGTGTAACGTTGCTGCCCTCGCGGATTACCATATCAGTGCTCGTTGGATAATCTAGGATATCAGGTGGCACTGTGCAACAGTATTGTTGTTGTTATTTGGATGTTGTTCGAAAGCAGCAGTAGCAGTGTTAACATTGTTGTTGTTGTTGTTGTTGTTGTTGTTGTTGCAGCGTTGTCATGTTGCAGCAGATGATGATGACATTGAAACGGTCGGTCGGTTGGTTGAAATGGTTTGTCAACACGATGTGCAATTATTATGAACATGCAATTCGCAGAGAGAGAGAGAGGGAGAGAGAGAAACAGAGAAAGAGAAAAATATCGAGAAAGAAGAGTTTAACGAGTGTACTACAATATAGTGATGAGGACTTTTCTGAATTGATAAATAAACTAAAGTAATCCAATTTTTTTGCTAAAATTACCACTGAGTTGATATACCATCAGTGAATAAATTACTGAATTGAGAATAAAAGCTTTTTCTGCTATTTCAATTTACAATTCAAATGTTACTTTAATTTCTCTTCTAATTTCATTTAGAATTCACAACAGCTTTCAGAATATTTGATGATATTTTCAGGTCATATGGTCAAACTTTTATTGTATTTATCTTGTATTATCTATTATACATATTCCATTATGTACTCTCAGATTACATTTATAGAAACTTACATAAACTTCAACCAACCAACCTAAAATCGTAGCTAATTAAACATTTTATATACCATGAAGCTCCTTTCGTGTCAAAAATTGAATTTGTTTTTCGTTTTTTTTTAAATTTTCGGAAAAATGTTCGTAAAAGAGTTTAAATTAATTTTTGTTTTTAAAGCAACGTCACTTTTGTCGAAACAGTTAGCAAACGTTGCTGTATTGTAGTTTCTTCTTCTTCGTCTTCTGGTTGGTCCTCTGAGAGGGTCCCCTAACTGATGACAAGTGGCTGGTGCTGGTGGTCCTCCGGTTCTACGAATGCCACGAATGACGCTCGAGATCTGCTTTCGGTTGAATTTATGCATGCATTTTTCTCACTTTCTGATTGCTGCCAAAAACAATGTTGCTGCAAAATGTTTCAAAATAATATTTTGCAACACAAAAAAACCGAAATAAACAACAACTGTTACGCATTTTAATTAACGGTCTCTGCGGCGACTTTCGGTAACTTTCATGGCAACCGTCGCCATGAGGGTTGTACAGGGTTGTACCTCATTTTTTTAATGAAAAAACTACTCGTATATTTGGAGTAAAATGTTTTCATTAAAACAAAAGAAAAAGAAAAACAGCTATTTGTTAATATTTGTTAATGCAAACATGTGCAATATTTAAATTAAGTTCAACGCGAAACTACGGTTTCTTTAAATCTTAATTGTTTCCATACCAACTTCAAATCGCTTCGAAGCCAAAAAGTCCTTAAAATTAACACACAAACCCAGAAACACACACACATAATATATGCATAATATATGTACATGAGTATTACACATCCCACCAAACACACACACACGCTCAGTTAATCTGAATGAGCGATCAATTAATTTATGCAGCTTAATCTTGATTTTCTTCGGTTTTATTGATGTTGATGATAAAACCACATACCGAGCAGCCGCAGCGCAGCAGCAGCAAACGCAGTTGATTGCATAAAATTGTTGGCTTCATAAACCAGCAACATGTGCCAACAACGCTTGGTTGAATGCTCTTCAAACAGGGTCGGAGTGCTGAGCAGGGAGTTGAAATATTATAGTAAATCTGAATATGAGTGGCTCAAAAAGCACCCGAAAAGTTAAGAATTATATAATAATGCTAAAGGTATATCTTTTAATCTGTTAAAACATTAAAGCTACAATGTTATTTTAAGACAACCGTTGTATATTTATTGACTCCGTTTCAGATCCAATGAATTAAAGGTCACGATCGGAATATACTATATTAACTCAAGAGGTTCATGAAAAGTATTTTAAAAGTGATACTCAACTTTCATCCAAATTAATCGATTCTTAAAAGAGCACCGAGAACCTGAACATAATCACGTTAATATACAGATAAGAAACATTCTCCCATCCTTCTTTTCGGCAAAAGTAAAAAAAATCCCACTCATCAAACATCAAAAACTTATGACTTAAGGCAACTCGTTTTATCTTTATTTCAATCGGCCCTCTTTAAAAATTAGTTGTTCTTTTTAAAATCATCAAAAAATGAAAAATTTCTTTATATACGAGTATATAATTCATAAACAAACTTTATTCAGGGCCTTATTTTGTACTTAATACGGCCCTGTTTTCGTGTGCGTGTGCGGTCGTGTTCAATATAATTAAATGTTATTTGGTGATGTGTGCATGTGTGCGAGAGAGAGCGAAAGCGAGAGTTCGAAGGTGTTGCCACATATTCCGAAAAACCCGTATTAAGTTAATTAAGCCAGTGAGTAAAGACTTCCAGAAAACATTCAATTTAGCAACTCTTATTAAATGTAGACGTTATTTAGGAATGTTTATCAAACATTTAATTGAAAGATACTATGGTATTTTCTGGAGTATATATCGTATTTTGTGGGTTACGAAATCTGAAATTTCATAAATTAGTAATCCAGGATATTATGTTTAATGGTCCTGGATTAAGGATAATTTTCATTTCCATTCCTTTTGACTGCAAAACTTGAAGTAGCAGTATAAAAAGGATTTTTAATGTTGCTTTTCTTAGTTTAACAATTTATTATCTTATTCTTGTCAATGCACAGCAACACAACTTTCAAACATGCTCCTTTCCATCTTCCTTTTCCTCTTCAGGGTGCTTTTCCTATTTCTTTTTTCTTCCATTTCTTCTTATTCGTGTTTTATTTTTATGTTTCTATCTTGAATACCTGACTAGAAACTCTACAACATGTTTAACGTGCATGCGTTTTATAGATAAAGTTTAACGTTGAGAAAATTCACCAAAAATTTGTACGAATGCAAATTTTATTAATCGTTCTGAGTATATAGCATCGAAACCATTTGTTTTTTTTTTCTTTAGTATGTTGAAATTGACAGTGCTTGGAGTTTTCGTCTTTAAATTCGCAAATCACTTGAAATTCCTTAATTTCTTTTCTCTTAAAAGAAAGCTTTATGCAAGCTTCATAAAGAATTCACTCAACACTAGCTTCACAATCAAGTCTGATGCTGGACCTCTAAACCACCGGCGACTGGCGAAGGCGATTTCTGAAATCACAAGAAACGAAACCGCTTTCATTTGCTTCCTTCCCCGGCGTCGACCGAAGCCAAACGAGACACAGAGTAAATATTTAATTAATATACGTAGCAACGCGTACTTAAAGCATGCGTCAGTCACGGTCGCTCTTCATTCATTTATTCAAGTCAAACAGAAAGCAATAAAAATCAACAAGAATCAAGCCACAACAAAAGGAGACCCGAAAAAATAAAACTTGCATATCTTTTGGCGCTAATTTTTTAACTCAATCCAACAACCAACGATAGCGACAAGTTGATATAAGTTGTGTATAAACGTGTATGCTTGCCACAATTTGTGGCATGTTCAATTTTCGCCCGCTCCCTACGGTCGGCAGCGTGACACACTGACACACTGCATTGTGACTTCCAACGAATGCGGAAGCGCTACATTGTTGTTGCTGCTGCTGCTGCGGCTGAAAGCGATATTTTTCGTCATTCAACGCTTGAATAATTTATTATTTGACCCGATCGAGTGGTGGAAGGCTTCAGAGTTCGTCCATTCATTCGTCCGTTTGTCGGTCTGTCCGTTGATTCGTTCGTTCATTCATCCGCTGGGAAAACAACGAGTTGTGCGCGTTCGACCTCAATGTGGCAACATTTGACTCTTTACAGTTTATATTTGCGTGTAGTACGAGTAATTTAATTTCTTCGAAACCCTTGTTTTGTTGACCAGCACAGTTAAACGAAATGTGAATAAAATAAATGAATGAAGCTAATGTAAACCATATCTAAAATATCCAAAAATATACAATGGAATACATTAAAGAGAACACAGGCAATTTATTATTTATTAAAATTACAATGTAGAACTTACAAAAAAAAGATGTGCTTTGTATCTGTATTATTAATCTTTACTATTATTAGCCTCAAAAAACGATCAAAAATTTACGGAGAGTTCTGAATGTATTATAATCAACTCTGAATTTCAAATTCAATTAAATTTTAAATTAGTTCAGCATGTGATAAACACGGTGATGATGATGATTTTAGAATTGATGTAATATTACTCCAAAACCATGCTTTATTTTTAAAGACGTTTCACATTTTTAAGGTGCAACGCGTTTATTAAGGTTAATAATTATTACCGTCATTTGAAAGTATCATCATTCATTATCACTTATACTCATCATCATACTAGTTATTTATTTGTAAATATGTTTTTTTATTATACTTATTTTTCTATATATATTTCCTAATTAAAGTTTTAATTCAGTTTTTGCTTTGATTGAATATAACAAAAGCAGCAAACAAGTGAAAAGTTTGTCGCTTTAGCATGAAAGTGCGAAGATTTCTGGCGACAAATAGTAAACCTTTCAGCTTGATTCAGCATCGTCTGGTGCTCGCTGCGTGAGGATCAACAACGGTTACGAGCGCAAACAGCTTTTTAATTAAACTCACACCGGCAACAAGAACATCAAATCGGCAACAGAAACCACAACAACAACTCGATGCTTTCGGTCAGCTAATCAAGTGAAGTGTAGAAAGTCACTTGAAATGACAAAAACTATCTACAGCTCGAAGCAGAAAACGTTCGATGACTCTTAATCTAAACTTTGACTTCAACTTCGATTGAGTATCGACATCGAGAGTTGAAACTATTTGAAGTAAACAAACGGAAATCCAAAATGAAGCTTCGACAGAAGAACATAAAAAAGGAAAAACAGAAAAAGGGACTTAAATTATGTGAAGGAATTATGTGAAATCATGGCTTATATTATGTAACAGAAAACATACGAGTACAAGTAATTTCATGTTTTGAGAACGAACTGAAAAATACAAGCTGCAGATTCTTTAGCTCAGAATAACAGGTTGATTGGTTGGTTGGTTTGTTAGTTTTGTTGATTGGTTGTTTGATTAATTAATTTATTGAGATAAGTTCGTTGCAGTTTTGCTTTATTATTGTTATTATAATGTGTATCTTCTGACTTACCAACGACATCCAAGTAGCCGACTTGGCTCTTCATCGGGTCCGTGTTTATCTGGCACATGTACCATCCTTTGTCCGACTCCTTGACATCACGAATACGAAGGATCCAAGCACGTTTCTCCGCGTGAGTTATGCTCATGCGATGGTTCTTGGTGATTACGTGATTTTGTATCGTTAGAATAGTTTGCGTATCGACTCGTAGCCACGCAATCTGAAAGATTCCAAGAATGCAGAAATGCGACCATTAAGAATATTAAAAAGAACTAAAAGTATCCTATTTATGCTACGAACCGAAGGAATATAAAGTATTTCGTAGATTTGGTGTTAATGATTTAGATAAGAAAACATTTTAGGAAAATGAAAAACTTAAAAATTAAAAAGGAAGATAAAAGTATCTGTGTTCATTAAAGTTATGAGGGTCACGAAAGTATATAATTTTTATATATTACTTTAGTTTATTTAGTGGAATGAAAACTCTTTCTTCGAAAACACTTTCTTCAAATTGATTTAGTTTATTTTAAAAAACAAGGAATTATGATGGAATCCAGGTAGTGTCGTAGTTAGAATAAAGTTCGAGAGATATTCGCCCAAAATATGCTAAATAGTCTTGTACTCCAAAGAACAGACATCAGAGCAGGTAATAAAAAAGATATCAGAGACACAGGACTGGTCACAAAAAAAGATACAGACATCAATACGAGACCAGACATAGAACCATAGCAGATAGCAATAAGAATCATTAGAAGTAAATATCTCATTATAGAACCCATCATGTTCCAATAGACAACTGTACAGTAGACCATCGAAAATAGACGAGAAGATATTGTATAAATAAACTAATCTTCAGATCGGACACCTATAGTGCCATAACATAAATAAATCAGGTGTCAGATATCAAAGCAGCTCCACGACTATTCAGAAAAACCAGACCATATTTTAAAAGGAGATTTCACAATCCACTTTTGTCCTGATGCTAAATACCCAGGTATTTGGTCTACATTATAATAGAAAATCATATAACCACACAACAACTGGTCACTGAGCTTATATCGAATTATAATCGAATTATATATTCAAACAACCAGATCAGATATAATAAATATAAGAAAATAACTAGAGGCAACAATGAAAAAGGAAGCACTCAACGAAGAAAAGCAAGCACCCAACTCAATATAGACATTAGACTTCGATTCATTATCTCGTTTAAAAAACTTTATCCTTGAAGTGATATGAATATATAGTCCTTGAATAAAATTTCTAAATATTACTGTGACAATTTTTAACATATTCCAAATGTTAACATGTGACATTCGGCTTCATTCCCCTTCTTTGAGATATATTCCATAAATAACGAACTGAAGTGTGCTTATGAACCGTTTAATTTTTTTTTTCGTAAAACTCTTCATACAAAAAAGCTAAAAAGTGGATGAAAATATTTCTTTACTTATCGAAATGCGATAACGTTTCAGGTAGTTAACGATATAAAAGGGGTTGGGGGGAGGGGTCATGGTAATACTCAAGGACTCTGCAAACACCATGAATAAAAATATTTTTTATTCTATTCTTTTCTTACGCCTAAAAGTCCTCCAGGAGCTATTTACACTTTCGACTTGCTGAAGTATTGAAGGACACGAAAACAGCACCTCAGCATGCGATGATACGGATATCGAGAAAGCATGACCATAAAAACCCGAAAATGGAGGTTAACACAAGTTGAGCCATATATGTATATACATATACACACACTCACAGACACACATACTCACACGCTCTCTAACAAACACTCACTTAAGGCAAACATATCATGAACATGCCTAAAAGTAGGTAAAGCTATTAATTTTTACTCATTGAGTGTAAATTGTTTTGATGAAGGGTGTGTGTGAGAGAGTGTTTAAGGACGTTTGATTGTGCGTGTGTGGTTGTTGGTGTTTTTTTTTATGAGGTTACAGGCCTGAAAGTAGCCCCACAAATTTATGGCTTTCAAAAATTGTGATACGTGTCGAAAGGCGTTACTTTTTTATTATGAACAAAAAAATGTCATAACATATTTTCGGGTGTCGAACTCACCTTGTAGGTCTGTAAATTATCGACGACACACTGCAATACCGCTTCACGGCCTACTGGGATGGTGACATTTTGTAACGGTTCGCCGAACTTTGGTAAATCTAAAATGAAAAGAAAAATGAATGGGGGAGATATTGATACATACTACAAATACAAATGTCAAATGTTCATATTTGAACTGTACTCGGATGTATTCAACGGGTCTGAAATGGGTTGATCTGAACTAAATTGGACCCAAATACACTGGACTAAACTAACCTCAAGTCAAATGAATATGGATTAACTAAACTAGAACTGGTTTTGGAAGGAAACATACTGAATTAAATGTCAGTGGAATAAATTGGAAAACACGGGAGTGAAATAAACTTGACGTATTACAAATGGAGTGGATTGTATTGATCTAGATAGGATGAAATAAGCTTTATTTGATTGGCTGAACTAGACAGAAATGGAACTAGACTGGGCTGGATTAGATTATATTTCTGATAACTTGACTAATAGACTAATTTAAAGACTTAATTTTATTTGAATGGCCTGAACGAAACTGCGCTCCACCGTTACTTCTAGATTACATCATCCTCTGCTTCTAACTTCTTTGATCGAAAGACATAATGAAACATCACCCAGGTTTATCTTTAACTATATTAAATATTATCATATTTATTAGAACAATTTTCCATCTCATTTCTTTGTAACTCTTTGTCTCATTTCTAACTTCTTTGTTCTGAAGACATAATGAAACATCACCCAGGTTTATCTCTCACTATATTAAATATTATCATATTTATTAGAACAATTTTCCATCTCATTTCTTTGTAAAATAGCAGCTACTTTCACGGAAGATTTATTGCCTGAGTATGTGAATATCTTCAGCATAACTGCGAGGTGGTTCTTCACCAACTCCACCTTGCCACACCCTTCTGCTAACCCATTATTATCTGCATCGTTTGCATGCTCACAAACGAGGTTTTCCTACGTAATGCGATAGATTAAAACAAAGTCGAAACCACTTCTTGACAGCAAAAGATATAGTATGTGTACATTAAGAAGTTATCCACTTTATACTCCATTCGGTGTTCAGTGAAGTGAGAGTTTCTTGGCTTCTTCTAGTTTCGCTGAAGCATTCTACGAAGAAAATCTACAGCATTATTAAGCTTCTATAAAATTCAGCACCTGCGTCATTTATGAAGTGACACGTATCACTCGACTGACTGAATCCCCATGAAATTAACCGAATCTCAGGATGGAACCGCCGAATACCCTATTCATATTACACACACCGTTGCTATTCAAACCAAAGCCGGAGCAGGTCCTCGTACTTCAGACTTAATAAATTCCCCGTGAGGTTAAAAAAGACGCGGAGTCGCAATCATTTTAGAAATGCAAACAACGAAGCGAATATTATCTTTGGGAGTGGGGAGAGGGAAAGGCTGATACTCACCCTTATCCGGTATCACGTTAACAGTAGCATCATCTCGAATATCTTCCAGCAACTCTTCGTGTGTTTGCATTTCTGTGGGCAGCGCAGAGTGTTGTTGGATTTTTGTCATCGCGATAGAAGAGCGAGAAAGAGAATAGAAAAAATTAGTTGGAAATGTAAATAGATGTCAATGATTATGTTGATTAGATAGATATGCCGATTAAAGAGTAAAACAATAGATTCGGGGCAAATAATTTTGGGCCCGATGTTGTCCGTACAGACTATGACTAGTCTAGGAAGAAATTAGCACAGTAATCTGGATAATCATAGATAGAATCTGGTTTGTTTTTTTTTTATTTAATATCATTTGTTTCCGTTTTACTTGATTTAGATTTTATTTGGTTAAATCTAGTTCATTTAAAAGAAATGAAATTGATCAAAATTTTGTTTGATTCAACTTAATTTAATTTGCTTTGATTTTATTTTATTTGATTTTTGATGGTTGATTAAATGCATTGATTTGATTGTTTCTGAATTCAATTGATTGGATTAAAACAAATAAAAAAAAATTTATTTATTTACGTGCTTCTGTTCAGAGTAGAATAGAACGAAAAACATACAAATCAAATGAGCTGAATAATTAAAATAAGCAGAAAAGCGAAAAGCAGACATAAGAAAAATCTGTTTTCTTTCCTGATTTTTTTTTTTTCAAGAGAAAAATCTTCTATGGGAAGAAAAACCAACGAGAAGATGGAATGAAGGAAAATTAATTCTCTGTTCTACTTTTGCTCGAGTATCTAGCAGCGGCAGGTGCACAGGTCATGAAACTGGTTACATTTACAGAAAACTAGTTTAGAAAAGCAATCACAATAAATTAGTAAAAATTAATTACTGTCTTTTTAAACAAATCTTTAATTGAAAAATAAAAGAACATAAATGCAATCAGTTTTGAGAGTAAAAGTATGGAATGATTTTGTATAAACAACTGAATATGAAGGATCGGAATACTAAGCATCTGAATGTATAAGAAGAATCTTCAACATCCTTTGTAACTACCAAAGGAGCAACTGAAAACCCTTTGTTGTTGTATGTAAAAGCAAGCAAAAAATTGCAATGGATCCTTATGCATGTAATTTATAAAATATGTTAAATTTAAACTGATTCTGATTCCGATTTCGGTTCTGATTTTGATTTCGAATGTAATGTTATTTTGCTGCTGTCTGTCAGCGTAACCGATGTTCTTCAAACGTTGTATGGTGGGGCTTAATGTAAATATTTTTGCTGCAGATGCAAGCAACATCGAAGCAGAGCAGCACCGCTGGCAGCAACCACACAAGACGGTGGCGAGGAGATGAGGCAAGAGAGTGTAAGTTTGTGGGTAAGAGTGGAGAGAAAAGCAGTAAATCTGATACTCTTTTTGGTTTAATCCAAACATCAAATTATTTTCCAACAATAACAAAAACAAAACCAGCGCATCTACAACGCGAAACAAATAAATAACCACCAGCCACTGCAAGAGTTATGCAACAGCAACAGCAGCGGCAACAGCAACGCCAACAACAGCAACAACAATAGCAACATCTACTGAAATAAACATGAAAATCCTCGACTTGAAGTAAATATTATTAGAACTAAGAAATGTGCAGAGACGAGAAAAGTGGAAAAGGTACAAATAAAATTGCGATATAATAAACAAACAAGAAACCCAATGGAATTGCAAAGATAGCAGCAGCAGCAACAGCAGATTTCCTTGCAATATGTTGCTGCGAATATGTTTGAATTTCCTCTGCTAGCGAATCGTGCGCTTTCGTGCCTCGCTTCAGTGAATGCAGCTGCTACTCGTTTAAGAACACCGACAGCAAAGGATGTTGCAGTTGGCTTTGTGTGAGGCTCTGTGTATGTGTGCGTGTGTGTGTGTATGTGTGTGTGTTACAGACGTTGCTCGGTCGTCAGTCGTTGTTCACCACTTGCAATTGCATTGCAATCGCATGCCTTTCTGCATTTCTTAGAGTTGCCGATGCGTTCGTGAATAAAATTTCGCAAATGGCATCATAAACACTCACTCACTCACACCAACACATACATATATTAGAACTGTGAACACGCGCAGCTGAGACACATACATACATATATACATGCCACACACGTCGTTGGCTGTGTCTGTGGCTACACTGTGTTTGTCTCTATATTTATTGTCTGTGTGCGAGTGAATGTCGGAGTGAGAATTCTTTATACTTAAGTTGATTTATTCACCAAGATTTCGTTTTTCATCACTTTTGTCTCAATTCTTCTCATTGAAAGCATTTAAGGCAATCTTCAAATTTAATTTTAAGATGAGTCAATCAAATTAAATCCAAACTAAGCATTAAATACTAAGCGATGAAATTGGAGTACTTTTCATACTTTACTTTATTTTATTTTTACCCCATACCTTTTCTTATAACTTCCTTGAGCAGAAGTTCCTTTAACATTTAAAGGAATTCCTTTCCAACATTTAAAGTTGTTTCTATTGTATTTTAAAAATATACAGAAAAACCAATGAAATTTGAAAATATTTTGTTCACTTCATCATATAATAGTTTTTTATTACAATTATTTTTTGTAAATGATCATTTCTTTAGATGATGATGACGTTGGTGAAATTTCATTTGATTTTGTTTTATTGAAAGTGGTTTTCTATTAATTTCGAAATCTAATTTAAGAAAATAAACTAACGTCAACTCATGCGTTCGTTCGTCTTTCAATTAAATTTATTGCAACAAACTCTGAACACAGAGATTTCGTTCCAACTTGAGCCAAATTTGAATCAACAAATAATCAATGTTGGATGGCTTTTGAAACGAAGGACTGACATATAAAGCATGGCCTCAGGTGTCTACGTACGGTGCTCGTGTATGAGTGAGCAAAGTGTGTGTGTGTGCGTGTGTGTCTGAATAGAGTACAATTTCCATCGAAAATTTGATTAAAACTATACGACACACATACTAGTATTCGTATATATATAAATATATATCTCTATTTATATGCATATATATATAAATCTGTATAAATATATATTTGTATATATACACTCAAAGCAAGAGAAGGAACGTATTCATGTTCATTTTGTTCATTGCAAAGCTTGGAGAGAGAATGCGACGATGGGCAGGGGCAAGGGAGAGGAAAATTCAGAAGTTAGGGAAGAGGGAGGGAAGGGAGAGAAAGAAGAAAGCGAGCAAGAGAAAATAGGGTGGTGATGATGGAGGTGATACTGGTAGAAGTGTAGTAGTAGAGGGAGTAGAAACAGTAGTAACAATATGCGTAGGAGTTTCGGAAGAAATTGTTAACAGAAACTTCCAATTTGCGAATTAAATAATGCCGCATGGAAGGCTGTCGCACTACGCTTCCCCGAGGAGGGGTGAGAGAGGTGGTGCCTCTCCTCGGGGAGGCTTTCCTCGAATCTTCCTCGATTAAAGCAAAGTAAATAGAAATAAAAAAAAAACATTCAACTCAGTTCTGCAGAAATTTTGTGAATTCAAGAGGAGGAGGATCGGCAGGAGCAGGAGGAGGAGGGAAAGGAGAAGATTCTAAACTAAGACACTGAAACGTTTACAGCCGAGGATAAGAAAAGAACCTTGTCGCACTTTTTTAAGTTGAGGATTTCAAGTTTCGGCGTCAACAGAAATGCAACGCAACCGACAGGATACTCAATGGAAGGAGAATATCTGCGGGTTTCAGTATACCTCCCGATGGATTTAGGAGTCGACAGGAGAGATGCTCAGAAGGCACTCATTTAAATTTTATAACTCGTTAAAATTGTGGACAAACAAATTAAAGACTAAAAGGAACTCGTGCAAATGATTATACTTAATATTGTTTATTTATAGTAATACTTATAAAATACTTAAATTCTTAGAATCTCATTTAAAGAACGTTTAGAAGGCTTTCTTTATACTTTTATTTTTTTCTTTCTTCTTATAAGATTCCCTCCCTATTTTTTCTGATAAGATTCCCTCTTTTCTTGTTAATTCTAAAGAATTCTCTTTCAATTTCGTTAGTTTTTATTATTCAGTGTTTTCTTAAATCTTAAATAATTTTTGCTTAATAAATTGATTTATTCACTGATTCATTCAATCACATTCATTCATTCCTTTATTCATTAATTTATTCGCTTTATAAAGATTCTTTTTAATGAATAATTTTTATTTCTAATGACATTTTAAAATCATTATTTTATGCGAAAGTAATGTAAGAGTAAAATAAATAGAATTATTTTTGAATTTTAAATGTTACTGAATCAAAAAAATCTGCTGCTCAATTTACGATGACTTCAATTAATTTATAGTCAGACGTGAGGTAAAGTAAACTGAAAGTTAACAAAGAATTAAAGAAAGTATGAGTATTTATTACTCATACATACCCACAAACATATCGCATGTACACACACACGCATAACACACGTACTTATAAAAGTTTGAAGGTATTTGAAAGAAATAAATTTATGGTTTGTGTGAAGAGAAGGCAGCCAAGCATCGCATGCCTCAAAGTATGCAAGGTTTCATTGAAAGCATGCGTTACTCATGAAAATTCGATTTGGTTTTCGTTTCGAAAACATGGACAAATAATTCATTGAAATATCGTATAAGAAAAATCAAGTAAATAAACAACAATATTATCAACTTTTGCTATATTTTGAACAAGTTTTTACATTTTGTTTCATTTTGGAAACTTGTAATTTATATGAATTTCTTGCGCTGTTGCGTTTCTCCTTCATCCTTGTTTCAACTTTTAACTGTGGCTTTATTTATCATCTATTTGTTATGTTATGCTTCTGTGAGTGTGATTGTGGCTGTGTTTTTGTTCGTACGTCTGCGTTTATGTCTTTTTCTACGACTGTGTTTGTGTCTCTGTGTCGGTGTGTCTGGTAGCATTGCTTTTATTTTATATTCGTCGAGCACTCGTTTTTGTGCTGAACCACGTGGATTCCTTCACCTGCCCAAGTTGCCCCAATTCGCTGTGGCTTCGTGGTGTCTGTGTAGAAACAATAAAACGCGATGATTTATTATTTAATCTTGACGAAAATAATCGCCCAACTTTCAGTGCTCTATTTTTTGGCTGTGCTTTTCAATTAGAGTGGATTTCTTATTTTGTTTTATCTGACTGTCTAAATTTTTATTACATTCAGAGACCAGATCAGGATTAGAGCAGGAATTAAAATCTCTCTTGTTAAGGATTTAGAAGGACATGATACTAGTATGGTGCAAAAATAAAAGATAAAACAGAAAAACTATGAATTTTTAATGATTCAGCAAAGAATTAAACATGCTCATATATTTTACATGGCTATACGAGGGTCATCTAAAAAGTGATCTGCGAACTTGTGCTTAAAGGGCTCCAGTAAAAAAGATTGGAGAATATTAAGCACTAAACAAAGAGAATAGTATAAAATGTTGCTTATTTAAGAACTTATAGTAGTTTAAGACTAAAATATCTCTTTAAAATTATAGTAATAAAAATAAAAATAAAAACTACGGAAGCTATCTGATTATTGATCTATCGGAAATACGCAAACGTTGTCAAAATCAAAATCAAAAATCAAGGATTAAATTAAGATAAAAATCGCAATTATGAACAATTATATTATGCATCAAATCGACTTATTCCTTTTCTGCTTCTTCTTATTCTGCTTTCCACTTTCTCACTCACCCAAATGATGTGCGATGTGATCGCGTTCCTCTGACTCCTCGATGCTATGTCCATATCCATGGCCGCCGTAAGTATGTCCACCTGCCCCCGCCTCCTCATCCGTGTGCGTCGCATCGCTGTAGGCGGCTGCTGCGGCGGCGTCGGCACCAACGCCGACGTGTGCGAAGCAGAAGCTGTTGAAGCAGATGGCAGCGATTAGCAACGGCGAAACCTGCGCCACTCGACGCTTCCGTTTCATGATGTTCAACGATTGTGACGGCAACAGCAACATTTTTGCCACGCTGCACGTTGGCAACCCTCACGAATAGTTTATTGTTTTTGTTGATTGTGATTTTCAAGCATTTAAGTTGTGTTAGATTTTTGTGGGCGGGAGATTTTCATTCAACGCCTCACTTGCACTCTCAATTTTATTCTTGTGGCTCACTTAACGGTGATTTATTTTATAGTTGGCTTTATTTTTGTTCTTCTTTTTTGTTTTACGTTTTCATTTTTGTTAAATTTCACGTTTGCACATTTTTAGCCCATCTTTTTATCTTTTGGTTATTTAAAAGTTGCACTTAAATCAACAAATTTATTCAAATCAAATTATCACTTAAATCTGAGAATCAAACTTATTGTGCTTTCGTGTTATCAAAATATAATCATGATTTCATTTTCATTACTATAAGCTTTTAAATTGATGCTTTTTTAAACACCAGAAATTCTAGAAAAATTATATTATATGTAAAAATAATATATGTAGCATTGTATTGTATAAAGAATTTGTTTTAATATTAAAAATTATTATTACTATTGTATTTATTTGACTACGAATATATGCACATACATTCAATTAAATTAAATAACTAATAAATTAAATCTCATAATCCGAAATACCGGAAACGCTGATTTAATTATAATTAATTTCAGAGAAAAGAACACAATCTTCACTCTTTTCATGCATCAAAATTCATCTGAAATTAAGCAAAACTCATAAAAACCAGACTTCCGCTCAAATAACGGTAAATAAAGAACAGGAAAATATTTGATTTGGTTTATTTTTATTTTTTATTTCGAACTTTTGGTGCTTTCAATTAAGAGATGATTCTTTGTTTGAAAATTTATATTCTCTCGGTTAATTTTTTCCTTTGTTTTCTTTTCGCTCTTTTAATATTTTTCTATTAAAATTTTCGATCCCTATTCTTGTCGTGCTGTTTTTTTTTATTATTAACCATTATTTTTTAACCTTTATTTCAAGATTCTCTCCTCTTGCTTTATCAATTGTTAGCGGTTTCTATACACTACGCCAAAAAAGTGAAGATACTTAAATTAACTTGTTAACTTTGTTCTTCCGTTGGTAACCCGTAAGGAGCCGTGACAGGTATAGAAAAATAAAGGAATATTCTATATCAGCCCCACCTACTGAGCCGATTTAGCCCTGTCCGTTCATTTGATTATCTAACCGTCTGTGGAAATCACGATTGCAGGGGAACGAATAAAAGCATCGTCATGAATTTTGGCACGAATACTCTCTATCATCATACACTGTTCGGGATTGAAAATCGGTCCAAAGCCACGCCTACTTTTTATACCAAATATGAATTAATCTGTACTTATAGCTCAAGTGCTCAGCTTGTAGAGTGAATTTGAAGCTGAAATCATATTCCCGAGTCCACCGTCTCAGACTGTAACATACTTTCAAAAATGGGCGTAGTCCACCCACTTAATTCAATTATAACATTATACTACGATTGTAGGGTATACGAGCTTCGGCTAGGCCAAGATTAACACTCATTCTGGGTTTACTTTCACTTTATTTGGTTAATTTTCTATTCCTTTTGTTATTTCTGTATTTTTGTTCTTTCTCTCTCTTGCTCTCACTCTTTCTTCTTACTTATCTCATTCCTCGTTTTTAGAAGTTCGCTTATATTCGTTACTCCTTTGTAATGTTTACATTTTTTTCACTACTCGCTTATAAGCTTCATTGTTATCCTTTGAGCCATCAACATCCCACCAGCAACTTATTTGTAAGGATGCTTTGATGGATATTCTCACAGAATTTTTTCACAGCAACCTTTCTTGTAGGTGCCTAGACGCGCTTTATTGCCCTTTACCCCCCCCCCCCCCCCCCCCTTTATTGCTCGGATTTCCATCTTTTTTCTGGCTGCTTTTGTGATGTAAAAATATTCCTGCATCTGGCATGTTAATCTTCCTCTCTTCAACTCTCATTTCCTACCTCTTCCTCTCTCCTCCTTTTTTCAGTCGTAGCTTCTTCTCTGCTAAATTTTAATATAAAACCAGATAACAAATTTTTGTTACTCTCAGTTTTTTTTTACCTACTGAGTATTATCAGAAAATTAACAGTAAAATTAAAGGTAGTTAATATTTCAAGAGTTACTTGAGTTACTTTACATCTTTGATCCGCAATGTCGAATAAAAAGAGAGAAAGATATCTGCTTCGGTCCCCAAAGTGGATCCCTTCCATAACAGAATCCGTACCCTAACCAAAGGCGACCAGTTCACATTATTGAGTTATTCATTTACTGAGACACTCCTAGAACCAGGTACCGGAGTTAGGGTAACTCTATAATTTACACTGAAGAACTACATTTAGCCCCTCATTTCTTTGTATGCTAAACAATACAGTCTAAAATCTATTAAATATCTTTATGTACTTTCTTCACAAACACACTGTGAATTATATGTCAACGAGTGCTGATGTGAGTAATTTTCGCAGAGATTACTCAATATGATCTTATTAAATGGCGACTAATGGATATGCATTGCATTGCATATTATGCAATGATATATTATCTGTACAACTCTGATAGAACAGACTGTAAATACGTTGATTAAGGTAGAATTTTATTTAAAAACTTTTGATGGACGATTTGGTCGAGTCATAAAATGAGAACCAAATCGAACAACGCATTTAAACACCAATTTTAAACCCTTTAAATACCCTCATCGTTAACCCTTAACCCTTAATAACCATTATATATCATGAATACCATTTCAGTTGGTCTCCAGGCGATCTGTCTGTAAGTTTCGCTGGCATTTAAAACACTATCAACGAAAATATTCTCGCTGCGGTGGACTGGTTGAAAAATAGCTCTAGTGGGAGTTCATTAATAACGAGTTCTGAGCACGAGCTCAAGAATTAAAAAGCATAAAAAAAAGAAAATGAAAACAAATTAAATGGAACGGACTCAAAGCCCAGGTTTCGACCTGGTCCTACTCTACACCCTCTTGACCTCAAATGATGGATGTTCGAAGCGAGAGCTTTTAAATGCTCGCAGTGAGAGCCTTTAAATACTCCTCATTCTCAGATTCATAAACCTTTTGACTCTGGACTTTTTTTTAATGTTGGAAAATATTTTCGACTTTATAATTTTTCGAAAATATCGTCTTTTGAAACCCTTGCTTAAATGATTATTTAATTACAAATTAGAAAAACTTTTGATATTTTATATTCAATTAACATAAATATGCGTTAATTAATTAGAAATAAATTAGGTTCAAAGAAAGGTTCAATGTTCAATTAGAAAGGTTCAAAGAAGTACAAGAAACTAATTTTTACTTTTATTATTTTATGCATTTAAAAAACCATTCAAAGTTCACTTATTGTTGTTATTGTTATTGCTTCAGTATCAAACTTCCACACAAATTATTTACTAATTATCATCATGAGCAACAACTAATCAAGAAGAAGAACTGTCAGTGAAATAAATTCTTACTTTCCTCTGCTGAACGTCAAACACGAACGCAGAAAATTGAATTGAAACTACGAAGAGTTTTAATGCATTTTACCAAATTTTGAGCAACAAATTAAAACAGAAACTCATTCTACTTGAGAACCCAGCCCCCTCTCTTCACCACCACGAACCCCACCCGCACTACAACCGCTCTAAAGACAAACGACTCACTACAATCTACAATAGAAATCTTGGGTTGATTTGAGTTGCAGGAGAAGAGAAGAAGAGGAGAAGCAGAGGGTGCAGACGCTCGTCTTACAGACAAGTTTAACGAACAAATGAATGGAATGAAATTGTCTTGAACGTAATGCGTAAATTTTGCGGGACTTGCAGCGGTTTTTCTTTTCTTTTGCGGTATAAAAAAGCAGCTGAAAAAATAAACATCTTTGAAGAACTTCAGGAGAGAACTCTTTAGTTTCTTTAGATATTTGAAACTGTTACAGGAAAAGTTTTACACTTGAGACTTGAATTTACAAAGCAAAACAGTGTGTCTCAAGTATCAAGTAAAATTTGTGTCTGTTCTTCTAGTGTTTAAATTCTTCAATTAAAATATTGAGTTTCTACAAATTATTTGTTTTTGCTGAAAATGTTCATTATTATTACTATTATTATTCATCCTTCTTTCGCTGATATTGTAAATTCGTCAGTTTCTCGTCAGTTTTTCTTCATTAACAATGATCAACTTTAACAATAAAACTGAGAAAAAATATTTTACGTTATTGTATAAGAAACCCCACAGCAACAAAGAAATAATGCAAAAACAACCGCCGCGACGAGAAAAGCGAAGGCTCTCACTTTTTTTTTTCATTTCCAACGTCACTCAAAGAAAGCCCACCCCTCAATCAATGCTTTTGTTGGTTAGTCTCGTTGTTGTTGCTGTTATTTCTTTCACAAGCACTCTTGTTGCACTGTAATGCGTACAATTGCTGATTTCGTCGTTGTTGTTGTTGTATTTCTAGGAATTTGTTCTTCAGGTGTTTTTATGCTGGCGTCTCATGCAATTGACATTTTTTTAAATGGAATTCGAACTTGATGCGGAACGGAAGGTGAATGAAGAAGAAAGGAAGAAGCGTGGTGAAGTTGAAGTCGACGTAGTGATGTCGCAACAAAGTTCAAAGCATTTCTGAGGTTTGTCGAGGAAAATAATTCAATATTTTCTTTTCCATTTTCTACTTAAATAGATACGAGTTCATGCATCCGGTGGAAGCGGAAACACAACAAACTGGACAAAGAATATTTGCTTGTTATTAACTAGTCTCAGGGGAAGAAGGAGAAGAAGAGCTGTGAAATGAGTGGCAAGTAAAAAAGCATGCCATTGAAATGCAAGGAAGTTATAACAAAACAAAAAAGGATGTATTTTTAAATGTTGCACGTTACAAAAGAATTCGCGTTTAACTCGTTGTTAAAACGGGAAGAAATGAGAAACAGTTTTGCTATCTTCAAAAGAATTCTTCAGATTTTTGTATTGTATTTTTATACTGATTGTTCGTAATTTTATAAAAAAATCATTACGTAGTTTGAAATGTTTTCTAAACAATTAAGTTGCAAATTACGAGTTACAAATTATGTATTTTTATAGAATATAAATTATTAATGTTATTATTTAAACTAAATCTTTGTTATGCAATCTGATTACGTATTTAAGTAGTAAAACAATGAAAAAATAAAATAAAAACAGAAATTTTATGTAAAAAATAATGAATAATAAATAATATATTAATATGTTTAATAATAATAAATAAATAGAAAGAATTAATAAATAAATAAAGAATAATAAATTTTTAAAGTTTCTACGAGTTTAGAATGTAAATTAATAAGATTATTTACAGTGATCCTGTGCGAATGAAATTCTAAATTTTGAATATGATTCTGAGAACAATGATTCTGATTCTGCAAAGTATTAAAGTCAGTCAACGGCAACCCTGGCAACCAACTGAATCCCTACTTTTTACATCGCTGCTGCAAAACAACCGCAGCTTCAGCTCGAAATCCAGCCAATGCATGCTCTGGCGTACTTCCGGCTGCTCTTAACAACCTGTTTGCTGCTTAACAAGCTGACAGCCTACCAACCTGCCTTCCTCCCTGCCTGCCCGCCCGTCACCCCGCTCATTTGCAAGCATCTGTTTTTTTTTAAACAAGGAGCGTATAAATTAATTTGCATAGAAAAGAAAAAATAAATAATTTTATACTTTATATAAATACACACACACAACCACAGTCGTAGCTGCAAACATACATGCATGTGTAATAAGCTTATGTAAGTGTGAGTGTGAGTGAGTGTGTGCGTGTAGATACTGAGTGCACTTCTGTTCTCTTTTCGGGTGTGAGTGTGAGTCGAATTGCATAAGCAATGACACACACACACACATCTACACACACTCCCTCAATCCATTACACACACACAGACACAGACGTTGTTGGTTCGTACTCATCCATAAATACATACATACATATACACCTACACACACAAGCAACACTTGTGAGCTCTCAACAATGAATGTAGGTTAATCATATTCGAGACGGTGGGTCATTCAAAGGGTACAAAAATTAGCAAATTTATTCTAAAAAATAACGGGAAAAAACCATGAAAGAAACAAGGTGAATAAAAGAAGAAGTGCTAAAGCGAAAGTGTTTGAAACACAGCGAAAGAAGCCGCTTTCTTTGTGTGGTGGCAGCCACACAACAACAAAACGAAGAAAAGTAATACTAAAGAAGTAAACAGAAAACAAGAATGAGAAAATAAGGGAATTTTTTGTTTTAAATATAAAAACGTTGAAAGTAGATTTTTTAAGAAACATGAAAGAGTAGAAGTCATTGTAAACATTATCAAAGGATACAAATTTATTTAGCTAGTTATTTATTTTTCAATTACTTTCGCTGTTAGGATCACTGTGAGCATCACTGAGAGGCTCAGTGAGGGAATCAATGAGAGAATCAGTGAGAGAATCAGTGAGAAGTTCAGTGAGACGGTCAGTCAGAGGATCACTGAGAGACTGAAGACTCCTCTACTCATTCATATCTCTTGTATTGTTCTGATTTTCGTTTTGGCAACAAGTTCAAAGCTTGGTTGAAAGCACCTTTTTAAATCATTTAAAATTATGTCCTAAAAGGTCGTTAATTCTTCACAACAAAGCGTCTAAAAATAACTCCTTATAAGTGCAATACAAGGGTGATGAACCGGGTACGCGAGAGTGAATGATTCACTGTGTATGTGTTTGTATAACCATGTAAGCGAACGAGTATGAGTGTCGTTTTACTTGTGTTAATAAACACTTCAACTTGAATTTCATGCATCTCTCGATGTGCGGCACAAACACAATCGCACTCATTCACACACACACACATACTTTCTCTTCCTCTTCTTTCAGCATTTGTGATATACTGCGGTCGCTGTGGTTGCACAGGCTTGTGGTGGGTGTGAGCGACTGTGAGCGAGTGTGAACGGGCCCAATTGCGTGGTTATTAAGCTTCGGTTACTCGCATAATGATTATTTACAAAACTACTTTACACAAGTATGTGTGAATGTTTGTTAGTGTGTGTGTGTTGGTGTGTGCAAGTATACACACATTAATATTTAATTGCTTTTTTGCTTCAATTATTATAAAGCTTTAGACTGTTATTTTTAATTAAAACATGCGTGTGTGAGTGTGTATGTGTTTTATAAAAGTTTTCATTTTGATTTTGTAATTTTTTGTGTTTTCATTTTTATATTCGCACAAATTTAGATTAATTAACTCGTTCACTTCAACTTTAATTCAATTAAAACATGTGATTATTACATGATTTGTTTGTCAAGCGTTTTTATTTTTTTGTCCATTTCCAGTCAAACTTTCATGCGTTTTATTGTTTATTTTTTACGTATTTACCGTATAATTAAAACTGCATGGACTGCTTAATATTCATCGAATAAATTTTATAGATTAGAATAGAAATAGAAACAAATTATAGAGCACGTTTAAAGGAAACGAAACTCTAGCACAAAAATGTTGGAACAACAAAAAAATATAATTACACTTCCTTCGGTTTTTACTGCAGTTTCTATAGATTTAAACCATGTAATTATTACTCATCACTATTATTGTTATTATTAGTTTTATTATTATCATTATTATTATCATTATTATTATTATTATTATTATTATTATTATTCTTATTTTTATTTTATATCTATTAAAAAGTCTACAAACTCTGTTAATCCTTAATAAGTAATGCTTTTAAGGACCTACACTACAATAGTATACATTCTTCATATTATTGTATATTTCTTTAAATTTGATTAATATTTTTTATGCTTTTCCTATTAAATGTGATGTTGATAAATGGAAAATAAATTTATTAGGTTTTCTTCGCGAATCAATCAAAACGAGTGCGTGTTGTGAAAAATTAAACTATCGCGTGATGACGTTTTTTATGAGGTATTTTTTCTCTGAATTTTTTTACAATAATAAATTTTTTTTAGAATCCTTAAACGTGATTTTAATTGTTTTAAATCCTTGTAATCTCAAACAAGTGTTTTTGGGTCTTTTTGCCGTATTAATTATTCTAAAAAATTGCACAATCGGTGGAGATCCTATTATATTCTGTCCTCTAATGTCCTATAATATCCTAATACGGGTGAAGTTTAATTATCTTAAATTTAACCAAATCAACTCATTTAAACTAGTGAAGTAAGTAATACGAAATCCTCAATAACACTGCAGTCTTTGTTAGTGCTCAGAAAGTTGGGTAATTTTTAGCACTCGAATCACTCAGCACCGGTTCGAATGTGTTTACTTACAAAACTGAAATTCACATAATATTTATTAGTTAAAGTTCAATTTTCTGAGATTACTTTTCTCTCTCTCAAGCTCTTCACTTTTCATCTTGGTTTTGAAAATTAGTTTCAAAACTTGTTTAAACTTTATCTACTAAACCAGTGAATATTCCCACCCCGTCCGTCCTTAATCACTTCTTATCACACGCATACATGCACAACCTTCATCTCTATCTTAATTTCTTCATCTCTCTCTCTCTCTCTCTCTCTCTCTCTCTCTCTCTCTCTCTCTCTCATTCTCCCTGTCTCTCGTGTAGCTAATAAGACATCATAACCATGTTGATGAGTTATCATTTCGATGCTGCATAAAAGTAGCACTCATTTTTAGAATACTTCAACCCGCGTTGAACAGCAGTGAATTCAATGAATTCACTTCATGATTCACTTCGTCCGTCGTTGTTCTGGCAACCGTCTGAAGGAATCGCCATCAACGGCAAGCTTGGCTCGAAGGACCACGTATAAAATTGCCATGAAGCCGTTGCGCCAAAAACTGAGAATGATTTCGAAATGAAGAAAACGTGACACAAAAAGTTCACGATAAGAAAATCGTAGAAGGGAGACAGAAAGAAAAGAAGAGAGCATTATAGAAAGCTAGGGAGGGTTAAAAGGGTGAAAAAAGCGAAAGAAGATCTTTAATCAGGAAATTGAGAAAAACAAACCTAGCCGAGCAGTTCAACGGTTCTATCGAGTGCCACCAACAAGAATAAAAACAACAACAAAAAATGTTACAAGGAACAGAAGAGAAGAGAAAAAGAAACCCAAAATATTTTCAAATTAACTTAAGTTTTTTATTAATTTTGACTATATTACTACAATTTCAATATTTCTTTATATTTATTATTTAAAAATATTAAATTTCTTTGCATTTACAAATTTTTTCCTTTCGAATTTCAAGTACACTGTTTTTCGTTCACTTTTTTTTTCTTTAATTTTTTTCCACAAATCGAAAAACTTTTTCTTCCGCCGCGTCACGCAATCAACAACCGCAATCAACGAATTCCAAAAGCAAACTAAACTAATTTAGTTACCGCCGACTCACGACGAAGCACAAGCATCGAAAGGAGCACCGCACGAAATGACTCCAATCGACTCGACTGCCGGCCGAAGAGCGAACGAGCGAACGATGATTGTGGCAGGGCGTAAAGGGACGACGAGATGATAACAACAACAGCAGAAACGACAACAATAACGGGGAGAAATCAACAGCGCTTTTGGCTTCAACAAAAACACGAATGTAACGAATGAGCTCGTGTAAAGCACGAACGAGTTGGTCCTTTTTTAAGTCCTCTTGAGAATTCCGAAGGAATTAAAATTTGTATCTGCTAAGAAATGTAGAATTTTTGAGGGAAGACGAATTTGAAATGAAATTCCGTAAAACAAGAAAGAGAAAGAGAGAGGAAAAACGAAATTCAGGAAAAAGTGAAGAAGAGGGAAGCTGAGGGATAGTTTATAAGGATCCACGTGCTTAAAATTGGGCTCATACTTTTTTAATCCAAGAGAATTGAAGAGTACAGAAAACAAAGCGAGAAAGAGAGTCAGTACGAGAGAAACTATAGGAAGAGAGTGAGAGAGAGAGGGAGAGCGGGGTGGTTATGTCAACAGATTCTTATTGAACGTCGTGAAAAAACAGAGTAACTAAGATCTAATAATAAAAAGATAATAGAAATAAAATTATAATTAATTAATTAAAAAAATGTTGCCAAAAAATATTAAATTAAATTTTTTAAAATTTTAAAACAAAATTTAATTTGTTTTACACATTTATAATATTTTTAGCTTTAAATTATTTTACTCAGTGTATTGAATTTCATAATTTTCGATGCATTTCTTTTCGGCGTTGTTGAGAAGATTTTAAATTAAATTAATAAAAAATTTAAATTAGTTTTTTCAAATTTGTTCATTTGCGAAATAAATGTTAAATGTGTTTCATCTATTATTTGTATTTCTATTTTATTTCCATTTTTAATTACAAATTTCGGTTTTTGAGTTTGTCCATTAAAAATGACGGCTGACCTTCGCAGTATCTGTTTTACATATTCTGAGTGGGTCAACACAAAGCAGCTTTGGGTAAGGTCAGTTCTGTTGACAATTGAAAAGCGCTCAAGTGCCGAATAAAAACATTCGTCGTCTCTGATTCTCTCCGGTTAAATCTGCTCTCTCTGCAATCTGAACATCCCTTAAAATATTCCTTTCGAAATCTAGATTTCGCAAGAATTCAAGTCTTTGTAAGAGTGTTTTAAGAGAGAGCGACAAAGAGAGAGAGCGAGGGAGAGTTTTTTACTCTGTTATGTTAAAATCGAAATGCTGTTAAGTTTCGTTTGAAGCTGTTAAGTAACAGTTGAAGCTCTGTTCTGTATATCTTTCCATTTTTCGACCATTTCTCATCGTTGCTCTCTCATTCACGTTTCTTCAGAATTATGTTAAACCACAAAAACTGAGCTGAGTAAAAATTAACAGTGCAAAACAATGTATCACTCAAGTTTTATTGCTCAAGTTGTCCGGATACAAGCAATTGAACCGTAAGAAGCTTCAAAGGATGTCATATGAACCGAAAAATTAACTCACACTTCAGATGGTGCCAAGAGTTAAAAAAACTCGAATATAAAAGAAAATACAACAGAAAAAAAACAACAAAAGCAACAACAAGGAGTACAAAATAAAGCGGAAGGATGCTTTTGAACGCCAGCGAGCTCTGTTGACGCTGTTTACTGTTTGTTTGTTTGTTTTCTGGCTGCTTCTGCATCTTCTTTGAGCCTCGGGTCAGTGACGAGTAGTCGATAGACGGGGAGGGGGCTGGGGTGACACGAGTAACCGGAAGTGGGCGAAATGTTAAAAGATGGTGTAGCTGGCGAAAACAGTTGAGGTTCCTAAAGATGCCGTTGAGAGTGTGGCGTTGAGAGAAGTGCTGCCACTTCGTGTTTTATTACATTTTATGAAATTTCTGTTGCGCTCTTTTAGGCACTTAAAAGATTGTTTGAAACTGCTTTACTTCAGAGCAGATAAATAAATATTTTACTACCGCAAGGATAATGAGGACAACAGCGAGTAACAAGAAAAGGGAAGAAGAATACTTGATGGAAAAGCGGAAGAGGCTGAACGGTAAACTAGCAAGTTGAAGGATGGAAGGAAGAATTTATTGCTTGAAATGCGGTAAAATCGCTGATTTGTAAGCATCTCGAAATTTTGAAACCAGTCATTAATAGAAAAATGCGTCGATTGCAACGATTGAGAAGTAAGTATTTAAATGGAAGCAAATCGATCTGGCGATGGTTCAAAAAATACTTTCGAGGAATGCTTTTTCCTTTTTCTAATACATACTTATAACATACACAACAATAATAATAATAGTAGTAATAATAATAATAATAACAATGCCTTTGCTATTATTAATTTTAATACAAAAATTAGTATTTTGCGGAGTTTCGGTATCTCATTCAATGTATGTTTCAGTGGAATTAGACTTCAAAATTTATGTACGTGAGACGTCATCGAATTGGAAGGAAACAACAAAAAAACCATCACTGCCACCACCAACAACAACAACAACAACAGTTTCACCGTCGATGAACGTGTCCGGAAAAAGCCGAAATGATGTTTGTTACCCCGACAATAAAAAACCAAACAAAAGAACTAAAGAACAAAAAATTACTAATTTTAGCAAACTTGATTGACAGCAGCAACAACGAATAATAAATGAACAAATAAATGATTGAGTGAGCGAATGAACAAACTGACAGACTGGCTGACAATTCAGCCGTCAAGCACGTGAGCACGTTTAAAAAGTACTCAAGTTTATTTTGACGACTTCCGTTTCGAAGGTGCTTCAAGCGTTTCGGCTTTCGTGTTTCGTGTAACACGAAAAAACCGCCAACAACAACAAAAACAACGCTCATTTTAAGGATTCAAATTTGTTGGAAAAACAATTGGCTTTCATTTAATCGAAATGGAATGGAAACAATTCAAATTTGAAACTTGATTGACTGAAAGATGCATAATTTCAAAAGCAAAGATAAATCCAATGACCGGAAAACATACAGAATATGATATATAAAATATCTTGGATCTTCTTGGATCTTCTTTTAGTATTTACCTAAATCTTCTTCGATCTTCAATTTTCTTCTATCTTCTTATACTTTTCTATATTTTTGGATCTTCTGGGATGGAAAGACGGACAGGAAACTTATTCTCCAGAACCAATCTTGGAGCACATCACTCCCCAACAGAGATTCAATCAGATTTCTTTTCTTGCCAGAAAATTTCTACGTAATCATCTTTAATTTTGAGACCTTTCTAAATGATCATTCATCAACTTCAACTGTTTAGCTTCTTTTAGCGTAAAACCCTGTTAAAGGGGTCGAAAACTTCTAAATGCGTTTAGTTTCAGTTCACAAACTCAAGTTGGTTAAACTAACTGAATGTTTTGTTATACTTGTCTGTAAACTTCTCATCGCTTAATAGAAGATATAGACGAAAACGAGGACGAAGATGATGAAAGGATGTTGAGAATGAGGATGGTCGGGATGATGATGGGTATGAGATGTATGAGGGTAAGAATTATGCCGATAATGATGACGAAGAACGAACGGGAATGATGAAGAGAATGAAATCGAAAAGGATGAAAACGAAAAAAGGACGACGATACACTAAAAAGATATTCTGCAAATAAACTCTAACCATCTGCTTGAAATGAATGAACATTTTTACAGTAGTTTCAAGAATTCGAAAATTCCTTCATCTTCTTCTGTTTCTTCTTTGTTTTTGTTTTTTTTTTTCTCTTCATATTTATTGTGTGGAATTTAACGTTTATTTAATTCTGTGCCCATTAAAATGAAAATATTTTTGCTATCTTGAGTTCAGAAACACGTCGGAATCACATAAAAAATGTTGTTAAGCGGCATCGCCAATAAATTATTTCGTTACTTGATATTTTATTGTAGACCCACGGAGATCGCTAAAGCAGCAGCAGCAACAACAATAATAAAGGAAACAACAGCCATTCCAACAACAATATCAAAAACAATGGCAACAACATTAGCAACAAAAATACCAACAGCAACAACAGCAATTTATTTGTTTATTGGTGTAAATATGTCAGTGTGACTCTAGGAGTGCATGCGTCATAAAATGTTTATGTGTGTATGTATGTATATGTGTGTGTGTGTGTGTATGTGTGTCCCAGCGATGTCGTGCTCGCACGTACACACTTACGCTCCGTTTAGGTGCTTTTTGCCAGTGTTGCCAACCTTGCACTTTAAGCTAACTAACGATTTCTCTCATTTAGCATGACGTGCTCCATTTTTGTCCTCCCTCCCTCCCTCTTCCGGTTCCTGGTAACTACCCAACCGCCATCCACTACGTAGCTTAATGCGGCACTTACTTTTTAGATGCTCTGTTTTTAGACTCATTTAAAGAGAGAGAGAGAGAAGTGAAGAAAGGGAAATAATTGGGTTTCAGGTGAGAGAGGAGAAGAATAGGAGGAAGGATAAGAAGGCGAACTACGGTATTTGCTAAAAGTCCCAAAAATGCACGATAATAGTAACAACATCCGTTTCCTCTCAACTTCGTATTTAAATTTAATTAAGATCGTTTTAAATATTTCAATATTTATCTTAAAAATAATAATAATATCTTGATGCTAAATGTACATATATTGAATTTTGTCTTCTATCAGTTCAACTAAACTAAAAATTTCATTTGGTTACTTTTAAAGTAATTGCATATTAAAACATTATTTTAAATTAGGTGAGATTTCTCTAAATCTCTGAATTCATAGCAATGAAATGGGCTGGAAACATTACGAGTCGAGAATCAGCATAGAAATGAAAATAACCAAAATCGATATCATGTCCCTTGGATGCTGAGTGCCGCAGAACACCGCAAAACACTCCGCATGGTGTTTATGTATGCTCGTATGTGGCCCACTTCATTATTATGAAGTGACAATGCGTCACCACAAAATAGGCCAACCCGGGTGTAGTAATTCGCAATCGCTGAGGGAGGCAGGGTCAATAGCTGTTTTATGACCAATAATCCGCAGCGAGTGCATTCGATTCATGCAATATTTTTTCTGGGTCAATAGAGCTGAAAATATGACCTAAAAACAGCAATTAAAATATGTTAGAAAATTTGTGGGATTACCTTAAATTGGGGTGCTATTGAATATCATTAATAATACCAATGAGAACTTTAGTAAATATCGCAGCGTAAGTTTATTTTCTTATATTGAAAAATACAAAGTAATATATTATAATTGTTGTTTTAAAAAACATCAAAAATATTGTTTTATTAAGTCTATTATTGTACTGTTATACATTTAACAGCATTTGTATCATACAAGTAAAAGCTAATTAAGTAATTTTCCCAATGTTCTTATATAATAATATTTATATTCATTGAAAACTGATTTGAACGATTTCATAAAGAAGACTAAAGCCGAGTACAGTAAGTTAATTAAGACTGAGGAGGGTCTAGGGAAGGGTTTCATTTGGGTAGGGTTTCTAAAAGCATAGACACCGATGGCAACCTATCGATTGGATTAAACTCGTTTATATTTATTTATATTGTTCACAAACTGATTGCGAATTATATGCACAACGTATGGAAAAAGTAGTTCTCCCAATGTTGATATTATACACATCATTCTAATTTTTAACTGACTCTTAATTCTTAACACTTTAATATTAAATTTGACAACTTAAAATAAATTCTTCTTAGTAAAGAAATCATAAATGCACATGATTATGCCAAACTAAAGATTCTCTGTACACTCGCATATCTCTAAGTGTTGTTGAAGAAGTTTCTATTTCCGTTTTTTCCATTTTGGATCCGGTTGATGTTAAAAGGTATTCTTATATAAGACTATATTTCCTATCCAGGTGTTGTTTACCACCGAGTTTATCCGAGCATAAAACCTATCTTAAGTAAGAATATAAAAATTTTACCTTTTTTTATTTTCAAAATAAAAAAGTTCAAGTTATATGGAAAAATTCGAAATATAAAATAAAAATAAGAGCTGACATTTATAAATTCTCTGGAGTTACTCATAGAACGTTCACTAAAATGACAAAAACAAAAGCAACAACAACAACTATGAGTATAATAACATCTTTCATCAACAACTTTTTTTCCTTATCATGCATAAGAAGATATTTTTCACCTACTAAAAGTTTTTTATGTGGAAACTAAAAGAACATTTTATGTGACAGTAAGAATGCTGTCTGTCCCACTGTATTTAAGCTGTACTTCGCAAATCCTCTGCGTCTACTTTTCAGAAGCAGGATTGTTGAGGGCTCTGAAAAATCTCCCGATTCTCGCACACGAGCAACAAACAACAAATGATTCTTTCAGCGCTTAAGTTAGTAATAAATAAGCATAAATGTGAGCAAATAAAATGTGACACACTCTGCAGAAGATTTTATATTTCCTAACGTAAGCATTTGAGAAGAATATTTTTTGGTAAGAAAAAAACTAATAAAAAAAGGAACCAAATAAACACTAAAATATAAAGATTAAAAATGTGAAGCTCGTGTGTGCAATTGTGCATGAGGAAAAACTACAACAAGGTCCACAACAACAACAAGAACTTATACTACTGCTTCTTCATCTTCTTCTTATTATTTTTATTCTTTTTCTTGTGCCTGAAATGATACCGCAGCAGATGAATTTACAAAAGAAAATGCATAATATTTTTGAAGAAGACATGAAAGATGAATATTTCGGAAATTATTTTTGTGCAGAATCTTCATTTTAGCACCTTCAAAGAAATATTTGCGAATGCATAGGAAATTAATGCCGCGAGGATGCGACAAGGATGCGTTATGCGGTAAGGGTGCGGCATCCTTGCAATGCATGGAAATGAAGGATGAATGGATTAATATCGGAAAAAATAACATATATTCACATCTCTCATTGTCAGATCTCTCATAGTCACATCCTTCATAGTCACATCACTCGTACACAACTGGTAACAACCTACAGTATTTTATTTCGTCATTTAAACTGCTCGTATGATTCTTTGATTAATTTATTTAAATTTTCAATCTTAATAAAAATAATGATTTTGACAACTTCAATTAATTCGATAAAGTTTTATTAGTGAACATTTTGTATGAACTAAAAAAATGCATTATTTTACAGTAAAAAAACGCTCTCTCTCTCTCTTTTAAATTCAATTTCATGTTGTGAGAACTTTTCAACAATTTCAAATAACAAAAAAATATAGAATTGGAATGCATGCTAATTTATTTTACAAAACTATGATATCTGCAATCATTCGGAAATATTTATTAATTGCAGTCTCAGCTCGATTTGTACATCGCACTCTTTCACACTTAATAAGGCACAGAAACCTCGGCTGCCAGAGTTGCCATCATAAAATTAAAAATGCATTTGTTTTGCGTGTCATCTGCAGACTCCTCTCTCACTCCCTCCCCCCGCAGCTCGCTGTTGGAAGTTTTAAGCAGCATAACTGCAAAACTAATTGAGTAATTGACGCTGCTTTAAGAAGTTTCGTTTGTTTGCTTTTAAGTGCCACACAAATTTAATGGAAATCGAGGCAGCAACCGCAGCTAAAGCGAAAAATTAACTAACAGCTACCACGAGAGTGCCTCACAAACTTTGAGCGTATTCACTCTGCAACGTGTTCGTCGTGGCGATGGTGTAGATTTTTTCCAACTCTTCTTCCGTTTTATGAACTGAAAATTAATATTCATGGCTCCGAAGCTGCTGAAGACAGCCGTATTGATGTCGAGGTTTAAAAACTTCTATCAGCTCACTATCATCAGCTTTGTGTTGGTAAAGTAAGATGACAATTCCAAAGTCGAGAAGTCAAGAGATTGAGAGGGAGAAGGGTAAAAATAAATGGAGGGAGGATATTACTGAAAATGTGGAATCTCTTTGCTAGATTTCGAGAAGAGAAAAGAAGGTTGGCAGTTTTACTACTATTTACTATATTTTATTATATAATACGTTAGCGCACTTAATTTAATGTCTACTTCCAATCCTCTTTTATAAGGTCGGCAGCCTTCTCGGCAATCATCATGGTAGCTGCTGTTATTTCGCTACTGGGTATATCGGGCATGATACTCGCATCGGCCACTCGTAGATTCTTAACACCATGCAAAAGAAGATCAGAATTCACGCAGCTTTCGTTCTTGTTGGGGCCCATCTTCACCGTTCCCACGGGACTCAACTTCGGCATCAGCATATTCCTTATGTAGCTGCGCCAGTAAACGTCGGCCGCACATCTTTTCGTACAAGATTCTGGATACGTAAGGTTAAGGCTTGGTTTCAATAGTTCGATATTCCAAAAACTATTTGGGTTTTCAAATATATGCTCCACATAGTAAATGCTTCTCAGTAACGTCTTTACATCCTCTGGATTGTCCAGATAGTTGGCTAAAACTTTCGGCCTATACATGAAGTCATCAATCCGTAGTTCTACGCTTCCAGTGGACTTCGGATGCACGAGTACCGCCTGGACAATTATCAGGTTAGCAGTTAGGAGTTGGGTCTCTAGAGCATTGTAGAATGACAGGTCAAGGTCAGCGATGCCTTTCCAACTATTCCTCAGGGTAGCCAAATCGTGATGTTTTATAAAGAAATAGTGATATTCAATGTCAGGTGTTGTACTCTTGTCACCGGAAACTGTATTAACGAATTCGGTCAACGGGAGAAATCCTCGGATTCCTGACGGTCCATGACTCTCGACGATGAAATTGGCGCTCAATTCTTTCTCCCAAAGGTCTTCCACAATTGGTGTTGTGAAAAATAGCGGTAAAGTTATATGATCCTTTAGATTCTTTCCAACGGGCAGATCGTGGAGCACCCGAATGTTCAAGCTATTTAAATGTTCCTTATTGCCGATTCCAGAAAGCATTAATAATTTCGCGGATTCGATGGCGCCTGCCGACAACACAAGCTCCTTCTCTACGTATACAGTGAGGTCTCGGTCGACGATCACGAAATCAACACTCTCGACGCGTTCCCCTGATGCATCCAGATTTATCCGTACCGATTCCGCTTTCTTGCTCACGAAGTAATTAGGACGACTTCCAAGCTTTCTCACTTCTGTGTATGGCAAATCGCAGAATCCTGTCTCCGCCGTATGGTGCAGTCTCTGAGATTTAGAACTTGCATTCTTTGAGAGAACTATTTTCTCTAAATCCTGAAAGTCCTGGTTGCTAGTTTTGGGTTCTTTTAAGACCACATAACTTTCCGGCATTCCACCTTCCCCTACAGATTTTTCAAAATAGGGTAATAAATCGTTCCAGCCCCAACCAGCGTTACCCTTCTGTAGCCAAAGGTCATAATCCTGAGGGACGCCGCGGACGTAATGCTCCGGTGAATGTTCGAGACTGAGTCTTGGCCAGCGGAGCTGATGTGCCGAAGTTTCGTTTGTCTCTTCGACAAGGAGGAATTCGAATGAATCCACGTAAATTCCTGGCTGTAAAACCAAAACATTCCAATTCGGGTTCTCAGATAAGCGTTTAGCGATAATAGATCCCTCCGAAATCCAACCAATTACAACAAAATCAAAGGTCAAACGTTGACTTTGTTCGGTGGGGGCTACATGAGGCAAAAAGGCAATCAGTAGAAAAATTACTGCGCCGGCCAAAACACACTGAGTACTCTGAAGTTCACTATACATACTTCAAAATTGAATCAATACTGATGAATATGTGCCAAGTGTCACCGCTTAAATAGGAGATTGTGGTACTGTTTTCCACTTCATTAAAAATCTTATAGTTCTACGCCGCATACGCTATGCTCTGGTGCTCGGTCGTAACGAACGTGAGAGTTCGTGTCCGATACGCTTTTGGTCAAACGGAGTTGATATGTGAACAGTTCGTTTGTTGGTTCGTTAGAAGAAGTTTAAGTAGAAAGTATGAGACAGAAATGAAGAAATTATGAAAAGGAAATATGTGAGTGCTTAAAACAAATAAGATGCGCTTTGTACCTTATACTCGTATGTCCACAAAACATTTCATATGTCAAAAATTTTCATTGTAACAAAGTAGTAATGTTCATAGTAATCGGAGCCCCTTCTTCAACACTATAAAATACGTTTCTAACTTCGCACGCTATCAGGATATATCCTGAAGTACCCGATCTTGACATAAAGGTGCAGCCTGTTGCTTGACGAATTTCTACAGCTATAAGTACCATCCTTATAAACCTTGGGTTTGAAGACGTTACGTTACGTTATTTTGCATTTGTTTGAAGGCCAACATTAGTAAACGCTGTCAGCGAATTTATAATCATGGGAAACATTGGTCAACGTTCTTTGATGATACAATACCTACATACATATGAAAGGTCTCAGGTCAACTAATGTGAAAGCTGAGATAGGTTTTGCTCCAAAAAAATATGCTTCTGCGTTTACAAGAGTAAAAATTCAATTGGATGGCATAGTTTGAACCAGGTAGTAAAAAATCGTTGGTAACTCATTTTCATGCCTCTAAATGAGGATTCGAACCAAATATTATGAGGTATAGCGTATTGCTCCGATCTGGTAGAAGCACTATTTCTGGTTATTAAAGTATATATTTTATATTTTAATATACATACATATGTATGTACATATAAATACACACATACATACATATGTCGATAATATGCACACATATATGTATTTATAATTCATAGCATCATTTCAAATGTAGTTAATAGTCTCCATTATCCGATAGATACGAGTGGCTATGCTAATAATTGTTTAGATTTAATTGTCTACAAATATCACATGTGTGACCTACATTTTAAAAAAACACCTCAAAACTTTAAATTATGAACAACAGGAAAAGCTAAGCTTCTTCAACGGGCAGTAAATTAAAGAGATCTAAGAACTACAGTGTATATAGCTGGCTATATTTAGATCTGTGTATATTTAGATAACATAAAATAATATAATAAAATGTATTAGATACGTACACGTTTAACATTTCTATAAATATCGTATGAAAACCATAAAAAGTTTATTATTTGATAATCATAATTATATGTATTATCAAGCTGTATGAACTCTGCTGAAGCAGACTTAGACTCCTTAGAATTACGTATAAAAATTGGATTAGAGTTAGAGTTCAATAAATTAATTTTTGTACCATATGAGGGTAGTCCCAGGGTAGAACCAGACCTATATTTCACTATTGACGGATGTCAAATCAATACTAAAGCGTCTTCATCTTAAGTTTCATTGGGATGGTATCGACCATAGTAACTATAACAAAAAATCGGGTATTTCTCTACGCTTTTAGTAAAAGACGTGGTATGTATAGAGAAGTATATATATGTATGTATGTTCTTGATCAGAGTCACTTGCTGTGTCGGTTTAGCCCTGTGCATCCATCTGTCTATCTGTGGAGATCACGATTAAGAGGAATCTAATAGTAATCTTCAAAAACAAAGTGAACATCTATGCATTTAGTATGAATACTATATACCGAAAAAAATTACGAGTAGTAATAAATTAGTTATAATAATTAATAATTGTATGAAGAGGAGAGAATGTGTAGAGCAGCAGCAGAGCAACAGAAGAAGACGCTTTGAATCCCGTCTCATTTACTCGATCCCTCGTGACTCGATGACCCATCTCTAAAAGCTCTTTCATAACCATCATTTAGATTTCTATTTTTATTCAATTTCTTTACACTCATTTATAATCTTATCTATTACTTATTTTCTCCAAGTCTTCAAAGTCCTGGTTAATAGATTCCGGTTCCCACCAATCACAATAAAGTAATATCTGATCTTGTGATAAGACTTGGGCACACTCACCAGAGTTAACAATAACAGCGAAAATACTGCTTCGATATTCATTCCTGACTAACGCTAGTGTTTGACGACGACAACAAAATCAATGCCTATATGGATATAAGGCTCGGAGAGGTTTGGTAGAGGCAACTGTTTGCCTCTTAATAACTATTTTGTCGTTTATATATACGAGTATATATCTTTGACCATTGTACTGTTCTTAAGCTTAAGCAGAAGAAGGGTCAAGATATAATTATTTTACTATTATTTTATTATGATCATTATTATTATTTACTTATAATAATAATTATAATTATGACTTATTATCACTTATAATAATTATGATAATTATTTACTTATGATAACTTTATTTGTTTAGTGATTTTATACATACAGTACATATGTACATACTTATCTTGCCTGTCGTACATATAATATCTTACGAGTATCTTTCTTATTTGCTCTTCCTCAAATACAGTGCACACTTAAGAGTTCTACATTCCTTATCTATTATGAAAAAGTTAGATATATATTTTGGGGCATTTTACTCAGAAAACTTAAGCCAACACAATACTAAGGTACCGAATTCTATTCAATCCTCTAAAACTCTGTTGATTTCTTAACCATAAGTACAATAGAAATAAAGGCACCTCGGTGCCATAGTTGGGCCTCTCAAATTTAATTCCATCTCAGACAAGAACAGTCTCTTTTAGCACTATAGTTTTCTAGCTTTGTTCTCGAGGGACATGCTTTCATAGACCTTATAGCCCCAGGTAGGACCGACGTATTTCTTTAGTCGCCATTGCTTTCGTTTTACTTAGTTGTCCTGCTTCTGAGAGCTTTTGTTCACTGGAATGCTGTAGCTTTTGCTACCTTTGAATTGTACTTTAAAGAAAAAATTAAATCAAATCAAAATTTTTCAAATTATAAAGAAATTTATTATACTTTTGCAGATTTCTATTTATTTACATATTCATATGCGATTAAAATGTTTGATATGAATCTATGCTTATGATATCATACCCAATCATGTTTGATAAGGTCGGCAGCCTTCTCGGCAATCATGAAGGAAGCTGCAGTTGTTTCGCTACTGGGTATATCCGGAATTATACTAGCGTCGGCAACACGCAGATTTTTAACACCATGCACAAGAAGATCAGAATTCACGCAGCTTTCCTTCGTGTTGAGGCCCATTTTAACCGTTCCCACAGGATTTACCTGTGGCATCGCCATGTACTTCATGTAGCAGCGCCAATAGTTGTCATCAAGAAGTGGTTTCGTATAACATTGTGGAGTGGGAATCCTTACTACTTTGACCGTGGTTTTCAGCTGTTTCGTCACATATTTAATGCTTCTCAGTAACGTCTCTACATCCTCAGGCTTGTCCAAATAGTTTGCTGAAATTTTTGGACTATCCGCGTAGTTAGCGCTGCGTAGCTCTACGCTCCCAGTCGACTTTGGATGAGCCAGCACCGATTCGATAATCAGTAGGTTTTTCGCCGTGATCACTTTCTGCAAGGCATTTATATAGTTATTGTCCAGTCCAGCAAAACTGGTCCAATTGTTCAGCGTTGTTAAATCATGATGTTTTATAAAGAAATAATGATACTCAATGTCAGGGGTTTTGCTATTACTATCGGGCACTGTATTAGCAAATTCGGTCAAGGGAAGCATTCCTCGGTCTCCAAACAATCCACGCCTTTGTGGTATCCCTTGGGTGAAGTTTTTTATAGATTCTTCCTCCTCCAAAATTGGTGTTGCTAAAAATAACGGCAGAGTTAGGTGATTCTGCAAATTGTTGCCAACTGGAAGATTGTGAAGCACCGGAATGTGCAAGCTGGTTAAATGTTGCTGGTTACCAACTCCGGAGAGCATTAATAATTTCGCGGACTCGATAGCGCCTGCCGCCAGCACAAGCTCCTTCTTGACCTCTACAACCATTTCTTGTTTATCAGGTAGCGCGAATGTAACACTCCTGACCCGTTTTCCAGATGCGGCGAAGTTTATTCGTTTTGGTTGCGCGTACTTCAGCACGTACAAATTTCGACGTCTGGAAATAGCTTCGCTCTGTCGCACTTCTATGTACGGCAAATTCCGGAACCCTGTCTCTGCCGTATGGTCCCGTCCATGAGATTTTGATTGCAAATCGTTTAACAAAAATAATTTTTCGATGACCTCAAAACCCTTACTGTAAAGTTCGGACTTATTTATCCCCACATAACTTTCAGATCTATGGTTACATCCTGATTCCCCTATTGATTTTTCAAAATATGGTAACAGTTGGTTCCAGCCCCAGCCGTGGTTGCGCTTTTTTAACCAAAGGTCATAATCCTCAGGTACACCACGCACATAAAGTCCTGGATTTCGATCTAGTCGTGGCCACTGGCAACTCTGATAGCGTTGTGCCAAACATGTTTTGTTAGTTTTTTCGATAGAGTAAAAGTCGGATCCGTCCGCATAATTTATTGGCTCTGAAATCAAAACACTCCAATTCGGGTTCTCAGTTAAGCGTTTAGCGACGATAGATCCCTCCGAACCCCCGCCAATGACAACAAAATCAAGGCTGAGATGAACAGCAGGCTCGCAGAAGGCCACTAGCGGTAGCAAGGAAAGCAGTAGCAACGCTACTGGGCCGGTCCGAAGAAGCTCAGTACTTGAAATTCCACTCTGCATGCTTTGAAGCTCAGTCAACACTGATGACTATGTTGATAATAGTTCTATTTAAAGTAGGATTTCGACTGTCTTCCACTAGAATACTTCCTAATAATATGTGTGTGTACATATTATGCAAAATAATTAATCTCGTTGGTACATGTACACAAACATAATGTAGACGTAATGTGTTTATTCGAGGATATTGCGATAGATAAAGTAATGATTATATTACCAACTCCTAAGAAGCTCATGTCAATATTTAGAAACTTGTTCGCTTTCATTATTTAGAAGGGGTTTAGTTATGTGTTATCTGGTAAGTTGTCTAGGCTTTTTGTAGCTACTATATTGCTACTATTAATCATTTCCATATGTGTGTATTAAAACTATGTTCTATATCTGAGTACCTTATCATTCCGTTCGTGTAGTCACTTAATCAGCACTTCAAAGCTGGTTCTCTATCTACAACCGTGGCTATAATATGATTACGTTAACAATAAAATTCAGCGTTTGGTCTGTGATAATTCATACTGCCACTGGATAGATTTCATGGAAAGTCATAAAAATTATGTTCGTCGTCTCTGTTTAAGAACTAAGTAAATCGAGTAGCGCCTCTGTTCTTGACTAGAAATACATTTATTAAAACAGATTTTGTCTGGCACTCACATTTCGTAAGATATTAATTAATATATAATATAATAATAATATTATAAGAATACAGGACCGATCTTTTACAGACGATTATTTCTCAACAGTTTACGATCGATTTCAGAGGATCCCAATACTGGATCTAAGCAAGTACTAATGCAACAATACATAAATGATATTAATAATTGTAGAGAATCAAGAGAGAAGCTTAGAATAGCTTTAGAGAAGTACCATTGATTTTTAATCGGTTCAATTATTATTCAATAATAGTTATTCAATAACTTTCTCTTAAATGATACAATTCTTCATATGAAAGGTCTTAGATCAAAGCTAAGATAGCTTTTAATATAAAATAATCTGATTATTCGTTTACAAGAGTAAAAATTCAATTGGATGGCATGGTTTGAACCAGGTATTAAAAAACCGTTGGTAACGTTTTCTGAGATTAGAATACCATTCACCAAATACTATTAAGTGTAGGGTATACCTTCAATCTAGTAGGAGCACTATTTCTTGTTATTAAAGTACACAAATACATACATATGTACATATAATGAACTCATAGCATTATTTCACGTGGTGTTCATAGTCTCCATTATCCGCTAAATACGAGTAAATACGATATGTTAATATTTGTTTAGATTTAATTGTCTACATATATCTCATGAGTGACCTACATATTTTAAAAAGAAACCTCCTAAATTTAAACAACAGAACAACAGAAAAAGTTTAACTACTTCAATGAGCAGTAAATTAAAGAAATCTAAGAACTGCAGAGTATATAGTTGGCTATATTTAGACCTGCGTATACTTAGATACCATAAAATAATATAATAAAGTATAAAAATGTACATGGCGTGGTATGTACAGAGAAGTAAAATATATATTCTTGTATGTGTTCTTGATCAGAGTTACTTCCTGTGTCGATTAAGCGCTGTACATCCATCTGTCTATCTGTGGAAATCACGATTTAGAGGAATCGAATAGTAATCTTCAAAAAACAAAATACTGAAGAAAGAATGCACGTGGTCGCTCGCTTTTCTATCTACAAATGGGAGTGGGTCGCCCAATCCAAATTAAAACAACTACTCATAAATGACCAGTCATCAAGAGGCTGGAGCGTTTCTTCAGCATTTTCTTCTAAAGCTTCTCAATTAAAACATCTCCCATAGAGGATGTAGGGTATTTGAGATGTGGTATTGTATTCTTCTTAAGCGGAAGCAGGTTTATATTCATAAATGTATGTAGCAATCATATATGTATGGAGATATTTATTTTTAACTGATGATAAGTTTCTATTTTTTATACAAGGCAAAAAAGTAGAAATTAAATTTCTCCAGGCAAAAGGTTTTTCTCTCGAACTGAACCATAAAAAGGTTAAATAAATAGAAAATGTTTTAAATAATTGTTAATTAACAACTATTAATGCGATTTGACCAACTTCGCCGCAACAACAATGCAATTTCTCAACTCATCCGATCACAAGGGAAACACTCAACGGAACCTCGCAAAACTCTTCGGAATTCTTCCAACTACGATTACGAGTACTAATAAATTAGTTATAATAATTAATAATTGTATGAAGAGGAGAGAGTGTGTAGAGCAGCAGCAACAGAAGAACGCAACGCTTTGCATTGCCATCAAATGGCTCAGAACGCTGTCGGCGTGCATGCACACAATCATACGCATATACAGATACGCGATAAACAAACACTCAGACAAACAAAGAAATCATGAGAAAAAACTAACAACAACAATAATAACAGCTGCCATTTCCACACACTTTCGCTGTCCCTCATCATTCCATTTGCATCCCGTTCTCAATTACCTGATTTCTCCTGACCCATCTCTAAAAGCTCCTTCATCACCATCATTTTGATTTCTATTTTTTTTCAATTTTTTTATACGCTGTTTGTAAATTCATTGTGGAACTCAAACCACTTTCAACTCAACTCGTTCGGAACCGAAGGGAAAAAATACCTGCACAAACAGAGACATAGAAGCACACACACACATACACAAAATTCCTATGCCTCTTGTAATGGCAAACTAATTACAAAGTACTACATACAACGGCAACATCAAGAACTTGACCCTTCTGTCAACTATAGGGTCTGGCCAGACCCATTCCGATTTTGAACGTCTTTTTCGCAATATCTGGTTGCGGTATCTGTCTGGAATTTCATGAATTCTTCAATCTGATTTTTATTTATAATATGATATTGAAAATAAAAAATTCCAAAAAATATTTTTAATAGGTTTTACAAGGATATTACTACCTGTGCAGGACCTGGTCTAGCCAGGCCCGAACTGTTTTTTATCTGTTTTGTGTATCAAGAAGCTGGTTTTTACTAATTAATTAATTATTTTTTTAACCAGTAAGGAAACTCGGTCGTCTCCATAAGCAATACTATTAAGTAAAAAAATTAGGCTTGGCCTTGATAAGTTTGAGGCAAGTTTGAGGCAATTATTCTTCCGATTAAATCGATGCATACAACGAGAAAGTGGTCGATGAAGCTAAAAAACAGAGGCTGTGATTTGAGAGGCGTGGTTGCCCTCTGCGTCTGTAGCCAAAAGTCATAATCCTAAGGGCCACGCACGTACTCCTTCGGTATTTGCTCGTGACTGAGTCTTGACCAATGGACTCGATGTACCAAAGTTTTGTTAGTTATTTCGACAGAGTATTCTTGGCCCACGGATTTCATGTATCGAAGTTTCCTTTGTTGGTTCGACAAAGAAACGTCTAATGTCCCTCCCCCTAAACTCCTGGCACAAAACATTCCATGTGGGTTCTCAGCCATGCGTTTAACGATGACAACAATAACAAAGCCGATATGAATATTGAGCCAAAAACAAACCTCTCCGACATAACTATTTTGCCATTTGTATATATATTTCTTTGGTCATTGTACTCTTTTTAAGCTCAAGCAGAAGGGTAATTATTCGCCTATGATAACTTTATTTGTTTAGTGATTTTATACATACAGTACATATGTACATACTTATCTTTCCTGTCCAACATATAATATCTTATCTTTCTTATTTGCTAGTCTTCAAATACAGTGCACGCTTATAAGTTCTACATTCCTTATCTATTATGAAAAAAAATAGATATCTATTCTGGGGCATTTTACTTAACAAAGTAAAAAGTATTTCTTTAGTCGTCATTGCTTTCGTTTTGCTTTGTTGTCGTGCTTCTGAGAGCTTTTGTTCACTGGAATGCTGTAGCTTTTGCTACCTTTGAATTGTACTGTAGAAAATTAAATAAAATTTTTTAAATTATGAAGAAATTTACTTTTGCAGATTTTTATTTATTTACATATTCATACGCGATTAAATTGTTTGATATGAATCTGTGCTTATGATATCATACCCAACCATTTTTTATTAGGTCGGCAGCCTTTTCGGCAATCATGTGGGTACAAACCTGTTCATCCATCTGTGGAAATCACGATTTAGAGGGATCTAATAGTAATCTTCAGAAACAAAAGTTATCATCTCTACACTTAGTATGAATACTATACACCCAAAAAGGAACGCGCGTGGTCGTCCAGTTTTCTGCCCACAAGTGGGAGTGGTCTGCCCAATTAAAATTAACACAGCTTCCCATAACTGTCCAGTCTAAAGTCATCAAGGGGCTGGAGCGTTTATTCAACATTAAATTCTAAAGCTTCTCAATTAAAACATTTCCCATACAGGATGTAGAGTATTCTAGCTGCGGCCATGTCGAAGATAGCAAACCTTTTGAACTTATGTTGGTATTGTATTCTTCTTATTTATCCGAAATTGGTCGAATTTAGATGCAGAAATCTATGTAGTAATCGTATATGTATGTAGATATTTATTTTTAACTGATAAATTTGTTCTTTTGATAATTTTTTTTGAGCTAAAGTATCTGTTTAGTAGTCCTGGTAAAAGATAAAAGGTTTTCGTTACTTGAACCACAAAAAGGTTAAATAAATAGAACATATTTTAAATAATTGTTAATTAACAACTATTAATGCGATTTGACCATCTTCGCCGCAACAACAATGCAATTTCTCAACTCATCCGATCACAAGGGAAACACTCAACGGAACCTCGCAAAACTCTCCGGAACTCTTCCAACTACGACTACGACAAGTCATAAATTAATTATAATAATTAATAATATTAGGAAGAGCAGAGAGTGAGCAACAGCAACAAAAGAAGACTTTGCATTGCCATCAAACACACAGAACTGTGCTCTCCATCATCATCATTCCATTTGCATCCAGTTCTCATTTACCTGATCCCTCCTGACCCATCTCTAAGAGCCCCTTCATGACCATCATTTCGATTTCTATTTGCATGTCATTTTTTTACACGCTGTTTTCAATTCATTATGGAACTTAAACCACTTTGAACTCCACTCCTTCGGAACCGAAAGGACTCGATGGTCAACAAAAAATACCCACCCATACAGGGTGTTAGAAACACACAGACATATGTACACTAACTCACGGTGCATCTTTTAATGGCAAAATAATTACAAAGTGCTGCAATAAACAAAAACAACAAAGAATCGCATCAGTGCAACTCTACTTCGGTGAACCTACTTAACAGCGAAAAAAAATATTAAAATTAAAAGAATGAAGAGCAAAATAAGGGAAGGGGAGAAAATAAAGAGGGAACACAGAATGATGTTTGGTTTTCATTTCAAGAAGAAGAAGATGAAAAAAAGAAGAAGAGGGGAAAGTTGAACACTAAGATGAAAAGGGATGCAAAACAAATTGAGTTTATTTCTAATAAGTTCAGTTTTTTCAAATTACGTCAATATATTGACGTTGTAGTATGAAAGTTTTCTGGTACCGGGGTAAAACATCGGCTTAAATCTGATTTTATTTTTAATTTTTCAATTTCTAATATATTATATGTATAATATAATTCTAATATGTTTTATATATAATATCGTATTAACTATTGTCCACTATCTGGACACCTCCCTCTAGCGAAATCCCTTCCTTAGTTATTATTGCAAATGAATATTATTATTTTGTTTAAATTAACTGTATTTCATTATAATAATGTGCTTATCTTTATACTGTAACGGAATCTTGCTATTTTAATGTACTATATAAACGGAATATATAGGAAATGAAATTAAAGTTATTATTTTCGTGCTTTAATGGTTATGAATTCACTCCCCAGACCCAAACTCCAATTAATCCAGTTCAAACAAATCAAACTTCTAGCAAATTAACGCCTCCAATTCGACACGAAAATCCTCATTTAACCTCCTGCCTTCAGGTCCTTTCTTCCTTCCACTCTTATCCATGAACCATCCACCCCATCCTCTGTCTCTCCCATCATCATTTAGTGACCTATTAAAACTACTTCGATGTCCACTACAAAAACTCTCAAAGCCACACAACACATGTTCACAAATTTGGCCATAATTCACTATCGTCCATTCGTCTCCGCCTCTGTACCATCCCCTCCACAGTTAACTCTTCCACACCCACACCTACTATTGGCACATTTAAGCCGTTAATGTTCCTGATGATGCTTGCGGCTTGATAAATATGCAATCCATACACAAACACGTGTATATTGTATATACATATGTACGTATGTGTGAGACTCTGTTGTTCACAGTTATGGGCGGGTGATGGAGGGCGGTGGGCGGTGGACTGTGCTTAAGAGGTTTTTTGAATGTTTATATGTGTGCGTCTGAGTGTGTGTGTCTATGTGTATGAGTAACTTACACAGTTACGTTACATCTGTATTTGCGCTGTTCAGTCTTTTTTTCGCTGAATTAAACCAAATACTTCAAAACTTAACTTTAATAATTAATTTTTCAAGAAAAATCAATAAAGATAGTATTAAAAAAATCACAAATACACCTCATTTCCACAGAACTACCATCGTGGCATGCATCTTATGCTCTATAGATGCTAATAAATTTTATTGGTTGATATCTTTCTTCTATGATTTGTTATAATTTCTGTAATTTAACTATCGTAGATTCTTTTATATCGGGTATACATACTATATGTATGTATATTTAATAACAATTATTAAAGTCTCGCAAATAATATAAAATATATGTACCTCTGTATATGTTCACATGTGTATTTACATACATATATACATACGTATGTATATGTGACTATAATTAATTGTTGATAGAATTTGATGAAGTCGAATTAATTGATTTATTCAAATAAAACGATTCACACAGAGCAACAGGCGCTGGCCACACAATAAACACGAGAGTAGTGTTAATTAATAAAAACAATGATTTCATAATTAAATCAGTTCATAAAATAAATAAACAACAGCAAAAAATTAACAAAAAAGTGCATTAATATAAAAAAAAAATATATATTTTGCGTGTATATTATAATTTATCTATTACGCTTTAAGTCGATCGTCACGGGTCAGTATATTAAAAGTCAGCAAATTAGTCCATGGTCGATTGGGAACCCCTGCACACAGTCTGCACCCCGACGAGGAGGCGTGGAATGGCGGACCGATGACTCGATGGACATATTAATTGCATTTACGCAGCTGATTGCATAAATTAAACCGCGATCCGGCAAAATAACCGATGAAATCGCATTGAAAGCGACTTGAAAAAAAATAAAAAGTCGAATGCTTACTTCCGGTGGACAGACACACACATACATAAAAAATCAATTGTTATGAAATTCGATTACGTGTTGCTTACAGGCGACATCATTAAAAGGCAACAACAAAACGAAGAGTAACTACAGCTACAACTACAACAACTTGTCGACAAGTGTATTGTTATGGCTGCTGGTGTTGTTGTTGTTGTTGTTGCTGGCGGATGGGAAAACAGAAACACCATTTTATAGCTTTATGACAATTATAAGTAATTAGCTTCCATACAACGAGAGAATAAAAACAATTTTATTCATGCAATCACTAATTTTATTCATATTCAATATAATAATAAACATACATACATATATAAAAATGTATACATACATATATCTGTGTGATAAAGAATGTATTTAATATTTTTGCATATAGAGTATGATTAGCAAAAGTAAGTTTAGACAATTTAATCACTAATTTAAGGGGTATACCATCATGTCTATTGTATAGATTAAGATAATGTATGTTTTTCTCGAAAAATGACGGAGATGATGGATGAGTTTGAATCAAGGAATCATATTCTAAAACTATTATAGAACTACTATCTTTAAGATGTGCTTTGATGATTTTATGGAAAGAAATCATCCACAATCATCAATCCACATCATTTGTTATTTTGTTTTATGTTCCCTTTTTATAAAAATAAATAACTTAAAATACAACCCGCGTATATAGTTTGGTCTTCTATAAAATTAAGAATTGTCCACAATTTTCTTATAATTAAATTTTTAAAAAAATCTCTATTAATTGAGAATAAAATTAATTTTAGAATAAAATTCTAAATAGATGCACCAGGTCCATGGGCACTTTAAATAGGTTATAATAATCCACTCCCATTATTAGATTAGAATACAGTATTGTCATTTCGTTTACTGATTGAATTTACTTTGTTCTCGTAGCAATGCAATAGCAATTCTTTGGCGAGAAGAATTCTTACAGGGTATATAGTGGAATAGTATAATAATAGGAATTATTTTTGGAAATAGAATTTATTTCAGACCAAATTTAATTCTATTTTTATTCTATTTAATTTAAATTTAATTCTATTTAATGTTAGATGAAGACACGAACAGATCTTAGGTTGTGGAAACTGGACAGCCGTGTGCCTAATTAAGACAGCCGCAGTGAAGCAATGATAAACTAGCTTCAGGCACCGAAACGTGCAACACACAACACGCAGCTGGCAACCACGGCAACAACAGCAACGAGCACTCACTCAAACGGTCCTTCGAGCCAAGAGATAGTGGAGTGGAGCAGATAAACGAATGCCAAAAGAACAGCTGTGAGAATCGCATTAGTTAAGATCTTTGTACATCTGTACATCAGAGGATCAGGATTAATCGTAAGATTCACAATACTTTTTTTTCTTACAGTACACTAAGTAAACGAGTTGGCATAACTTGTTGATGTTCTCGTTTCATATGAATTTATAATGAATGATGTTCTTATTTTATAGAAGCACGCCAAGATTCAAGCTTGAAGCATCTTTTGAATTAATTCTTCACACTCCTATCTTTAGTTTTGTTTAATTTTGGTTTTATTCTCCACGAATTGATGAGATCTCCACGAACTCATAGAAAAATTAATTAGCCACGAACTCGTTCATAAGCGACGAATGTGTGGCATCGACTTCGCTGTCCTCCTCATCCCCGTTCTCATTCTCCTCCTTGCCTTGTGTGTTCTCTGTATAACTTTGTATCTTGATTTCCTTTTGTTCATATCATAATCAATAACAAAATAAATTAAATGAACTCTTAATCATTCCTACTATTTGCTGTGACGAGGGTGGTCCCAGAAGAACCCAACCTACCTTTATGTATAGCATAGATTGCGGTTGATATTTGATAAATTACTATAGACTCTATTCGATAGTAGATACTATGACTTTATTACTATTATAGTATTGTTTGAAAATCAGATCAGAAAAATACGAGAAGATTTAAAATATAAAACACACTTTTTATATAGCTTCATATAAGATCAATAAAAAAATCAGCCACTAATAAAATAAATCCATGTTGAGTGTTTACAAAACCGAAGTCTGATCAAGCAACCAAAGCAATTTATTATTTTATCCGGAAGATAAAAGAAAAAAAAGAAGCAAGACAAAACAAGAAAAATAACACTAAAAAGTGAAATTCTTGTAGAAGTGAACAAAAATATGCTGCTGCTCTTGTTAACAACTGTTAGTGTGTTAGAGAATATCAATGTGTGTGTTCGAATTTATCAATGTGTGTGTACGTATGTTAAAGAGTGTGCATTTGTATGTGTCCATGCATGTGTATGTGTATGTGTGTCTGTATGTGTCTTTTTTGCAGTTGTGTACAGTTGCTCCGAGTATTGAATTGTGCGGAATATCAATAAATAAACTCGATGTTGTTGTTCTTTTTCACATATAAAGCAACAGTTGACCAAATTCTACGCTGTTGAAAATCTCGAGATAAATCGAATAAATCAAGCTGTAGACAAAAAAGTCAATCTTTAAAAACAAAAACAACAAATTTATACAAGCTACCATCAAAGCGAACAATATTATTAGGGGTTTGAATATCGAGGTATATAAAAAGATTTTCTTTTAAGATACACTCCGCAAAATTATAGCAAGTTTAAACATCTAAAGATATTTGTGGAGATACATTTACATCGCCGGATGGCTTTCTAGTAAAACGGCTCATAGATATTATAGATCCTGAGTCTGAAAACTCCTCAAAACACGTGTTGGTTGAAGTTAATTGAAAAAAAGTAAGCCACAAATAGTTCCATCTTCGTTCTGGCCGAAGCTTAAAGAGTCCCACCCTCATACTCTGTATGGCATGTTGAAAAGTGGGAGAGCCACGCCCATCTTTGAATGGGTGTATAATGCTTTTATAAAGTATAAAAATCACAAGTGTTTGCCTACCTGGTCTTTAACAAAACCATACAAAAACTTAAGAGGACAGAAAAAAGTTTGAATATTTCTTTAAGTAAATAAAAAAACAGCAAATAAAAAGTGCCTCAAAAGTTTCTAGAAAAACTTTTAGAGATCCGGCGAAAATACCGAGTACTTTGGCTAAAAATTAACAGATATAAACGTGTTACGTAATTTATGCGTCTTAATAAGTATGTCGTTATTGTTGTTGTTATTCCTCGTCGTCTTCTTCTTCTTAATTTTTTTTATTTTTATTCATTGTTATTATATTTATTATGTTTCTTGTACTTTTGTATTATTATTATGTATACAACGAAATATCGGTATTAAAAACTTTTGTCATTTCAGCCCCTCTCCACCCTCCTCGCTTAAAATGTGCTGTTAACTTTACGACGAAGTATTTGTAAATTTTTTTCGTAAACCTAAAAGTATGCTTTATTAAGCGCTATTTTGTGTGCATCGTGCGTGAGAACAAGAAAATAAAAACAACAACAACAAAACAACAGAAATAATAACAACAAAACACAAGTAATAGAAACAACAACAACAGCACCAGAAACAACAAAAAAATAACTTGATCTGGGTGAAAGAATTTGCATTTGGTTGCCAGCTTTTGTTGTTGCTATTGCTTTATTTTTTTACTTACTTCGCTTGGTTTATAAAGTTTATAAACGGCAAAAAATGATAAAAACGGAGAAAGTCATTCTTACCTTAAGTCAAGCTTTTTAAAATGGCGAAGTTTTTTCGACATATTTTTTGGTTTCCTTTCATAGTTTTTATTTTTTCTTAATCTTTTCCTCCCTTTACATTCTTGCAATTGTAATATTTTGGTTTCTTCACACGCCCTCTGCTTTTTATCCTGAGCACGTTTCTCCCTCCTACCGCCCCCCTCGCAGCCCCTCATTCAGATTTTGTTTGTCTCTTTTAATAACTAATCTTCTTAATAAACGGGGCGAATACGTGTTGCTACACCTAAAAGCAGATCACATTTTGTCACTAAAGGAGAGAAGGAACGATAGAGAACGAGCGAGAGAGAGAGAGAGAGAAACAAATAGAGAGAGAATCCGAAATATTTGGGGTTATTTTCTTTCGGAAATATTTTTGGGAAGAGACAAAATAATCATTTGAAACGATATAATTTCTTCCATTTTATTACCATGTAGAATATCACGATTCATTGATTATTACTATATTATAATATTGTAATATGACATAATATAACTTCTATATCATATATCATATATTAAATGGCAAATACCAAAATCATATATACTTGTATACTAATACATATATCATATCTTTTAATCTTTCTCCAATAATCACTAAGAGATTTTTTTTTCTATTCTTCTCTTCTGCCAATCAAACAATATTTTCAAACTTGGGTTATTTTTAAGTTCTGTATCACTAACTTTAGCAAGTTATTTTATAATCTCGTTGATTGGTTTCTCTCATCCTTTGAATACTACAACGAATTTAATTAAATAAACACCTGTTTTAACAGTCTTTTAGCGTTCATTCTTTTGTCTAAATTATTCTACGGCACAATCTCCATACGATACGCCCCCCATACCACCAACCATCCCACATCCCTGCCCTTTACTAACCACATCGTTTTAACATTTCATCACTTTTATTCTTTGAGTTCACTTTCATTCTTTCGTTTTCGATAGATTTAAGTTGGTTACAAATACAATATTAAAATGTGATTAATTTACGTGTATCGCGTTGAGCTTCGTCGAGTTCCATCGAATTTCGTTAAGTCGAGGACGAGTAACAAAAACTTGTTATACATACTCTGGAAACTCGTTCAAACTTTTCACTATCAAAAGTGAACGATTCCGTAGCTTTTGTGATGTTTTATGGCCACAACTTTAAAAAGCGAGGGTGGGGAGGTTGGGAACTAGAAACAATGTGGTGGAAAATAAAGGGGTCGTTACAACGGGGATGACAACAAAGGCGGAGACCATCACAGGGTGTATTTTATATCGCTCACCTCATCGCTCATAGCCTGATGATAAATAAAAAGAGTTCATTAATTAATAAACTCCGCGGAGAAAATTAAGTTCAAATAATGTAGTATCGTATAATATAATGAATCATTTACGAGTTTTATTTGAATTTCCTTGATTTATTTTGATTATATTTCTCTAGATTTAAATATTGTAAATAAATAGTTAATGTTTTTCTATATTGCTTTAACTTTTTTCTCTTATGTCCTTTTGTCCTTTTTGTATTTTTTTTTCTTCTACACTTAAAAATCAACTCACGTATCATAAATCTAAAAATTAATCTAAGCATAAAAATCAAATTCACAATTGGAGTCACATTTTGTTGACAAACTCACTGGTGACGAAACAAACAACATCATGTTATGATGATTTTCATTGTTATTTCTATCATTCCAATTTTTAAATTTATTCCCCTGAAGCGAATGATTTTTCTGGGTTTCTGGAAATTAAATAAAAAAAAATTAAGAGGAGCGAAAATTAAACGTGTTCTGGTAACAAATCCAATTATAATGTTTATTCGGTGGACAAGAATTGTCAGGGTGACAGAAACAACAACAACAATAACACAAAACTTTTTCAGTACAAAAATAAAAAACGGTCGGTTAAACATCACCGAGGCGTTAACTTGTTGTTGTTGTTGGGCTGTTGCTAGAGAATAACATTTAAAAAAATTGAATTCACACAAGAAAGTTTTTAAATTTTCTTATTTTTCTATTGTATGTATGTAGTTACTATATTTTCCTTTTCTATCTTTTTCATATTTTTTTTTCTTTTATTTTTTTTCCTTTGGGTTTGCTGTTTGCAAATTCGCATTGCATATTTTTGACATTAACAATTTAGAAAAATGCATTTAAAGAAGTCGAAATTAAATCATCAAATAAATAATGAATGTTTTTTTTTAAATTTTCTCTTAATTTTATTTACATTTTACTACATTTTTATTGCCTTAAATGTAGAATGTGTTGTTTTTGCTTCACTCTTCTTGAACTATTTAAATGAATTTAATTGCAATTTGCTGCTGGCAACATCGGATTTCCGTTTGGCTGCTCATCCGATCAATCAATCAATCAATCGATATGGTCGCCACTGAAGCAAAAAATTTTAATGATATCAGTTGTGCTTTTTACGGACAAGATTTTTATGTTAATTTGTATGTTAATCGTAAAAATGGGGAGAATTTTAAATTAAATCAAGTAATGATAACTTTTTTATGGATATTTTAATGGTACTTTTAAAAGAATACTTCAATCAATATTAATTTATAAATTCATTTAGATTATCTGGCATTTTTTAAATATACACACATAATAATAGTAATACAATGGGGTCAAATCACACGAACGAGGAGAAAAAATGCTCCAAATGCTTTAACACACTCCAGAATTAGACTGGATTCTATTGTTAAAATTGAGAAATGAAAGGGTCTCAAGAAAAGAACTAGGAGTTTGATAGATATTCTCATTCAACATCCCAGAGGTACTTTTGGATAATCCTTTATTATTTACCTTTAAAAGTACAGGGATTATTGAGCATGATAGACTCATGCTTTAGTTTTAAGTATTAGAACTCTATGTAATTAGGCGTGGTCTGCCCACTTTTATATTACATGCTCTAAACAGAAGTTGGACTGAATAAAATGGGGATCCATTTATGTATAATACGCTTTATTCACACATAAGTTTTTGGTTTTTCGGTTAAATTCTATATAATTTAATTACAATAATTGTTTATGATTATCATTACTATTAAGAACTATACTAAAATAGGCGTGGTCCGCCGTTTGAATATTATGACTGTTTTGTTCTTTATACGTTTATTTTTACGTAGTTTTTAATCGGAGAAAAGTAAATTAATTAAAAGCAATACATACATATGTATGTAAATCTAAAAAATAAAATAATCAGACAGTGACTGTTGACACTTTTGTTAAAAGCATCTTTTACATCATAACGGTTTGCGGCAGATTTATGGTCCAGACCGAATGTATGACGGCTAAAGTTTTTGATTTTTAATTCTTTCGAAAGCTACTTTTGTATTCCTCGTTTACTATCACATTCCTAGAAATGGAAGTGCAAATAAGAAAAAAGATAACTACAGGCAGTAAGTACAATCAATTTAAATGCAGCTGTCACACGAAGTGAGACTTTAATTTTAGACACTTATATTAATTAACAGCAAATAAGCGCGACGTAGGGGCCGGGGGGAGAATCGGTAACCAGATTCGAAGATACGGAAGCACGTTTTCATAGAGGAAGCACAAAAAATCTTTTGTCATTAAGAAGATAGAAGCGACAGACAGAGAAAAATCGTCGTAGAGAACCAAATAGAAAATGAGTGAAAACATGAAAAGCGGAAGAGGGTGCCAGGGGGAGTCGTTTACAAGGTCTGAGACGATAATCATTAAATGGCAGCATGTTATTTTGTAACAAAGAAACACCTATTCTTTTAATAATTATTTCTTTAAAATTATATCTTTACAAAACTTTAACAAACTTTTGGCTTTTGTAATTTAAATTTAGCTCTTCACTAGCCCACATTTTATAGCATTTTAATGTTTACCAGACAATGGAATAAAATGACAAACAGTTTGCAGCAACAAATTCTTGTGTCATGCTGTTGTCGTTTAACATCTTCAGTAAAATGAAAATTCCAGCAGGGAGTGTTTTCAGCAACATGCGCTTTCAACAAAGTTGATGAACAGTGAAAAATGATTAGCAACATTGTTGGAAACCTTTCAAAACATTAAATGGCAATTAAGTGCGAGTTTGTTGACGTCTTGTCTTTGTTTTTACTGGTGCTGTTGCCGCTATTACTCTGGATTTTATTGTCGTTGTTGCTGTTGGTGTGTCTCTTTGATAAACCTACCGATAGGTTTAAATATTAAATATTAAAAAGAGTGGATGCAAAAAATTCAGAAAATCAAATATACAATATAAGATTATTAAATAATATTGAATATTTTAAATAATATTTCAAATTTATTAATTAAGATTCTAGAAACAAGCAAGTTCTATAACAAGCTCGTTTTTGTGTTAAAAACCGTTGAACTGTCAGCGTGTCAAGAATGGGAGTCAATTCGATTGAATTCCTGAATTCTTTAAGCTTGAATTCCCGCAGTAGAATTTCGCTACATTTTTAACGTATCTTATTTGCCTTAAGAACATCTCTTAATTACAATCATCTAAACCCGATTCTTAGATACACAAAAAACTCACCATAAATTCTTATTATTCATTTGTTAAGAGCACCACAAATTCCGGGTCCTCTCAAGCGCTACTGCTTCTTTCTTCTCTTCTTCTCTTCTAAGCCTCATGTGCCTCATTTGGTCAACATTAATAATAAACAGACCGCCTACAGTATTTTAACCCTTGAAGGCGTTTTATTGCCATCATTACTAACAGCACATTAAAGTCATGCTTGGACCACCCACACACCCAAACATACCATAAACACTCATACATACAACTCACACATACATACAACTCACTCATATGTACATACAACTCATACATACAGACGAATGAGTATAGATTTCCCATTTCTTGCTTGCGGTCCAGAAATTCATAACAACAGGAACAACATATTCTCTCAACTGGACATAATGATGTTATAATTACATACATACTTCGATCTTGAAATGTATATGTAATATATGAGTGCAGACTGTGATTTTGGAATCATCGGATATGTTTTCAGCTTCCTGTACATGAAATAGACTTTTCACAACCCACACAAACACTCTATCTAATGCTTCATTTCTATCTCTATCTTTTCCCTCTCTATCTCTTTCTTTCTCTTTTCACAGATAAATCCTGCAAAACTTCAGTGTATTTTATACGAATTTTGTTTTTTTTTTCTTTTGTTCTTTTATGTTTATACGAATGATACGAATACATGATGTGTGAGTCATTACCATCAGATCTTTCCGTAATAATTACTGCACGACTTCTATATCATATACTGAGCACAGATGCCATAGATTACAGTACACACATTGAGTAACAAGGACCAGAGGTAAACAATTGACATAAGATATAGTATACAGAGATACTAAGATAGAGTATACAGTATAGCAAAGTAGAGAAGAGACACAAAAGACTGAATATTAAAGACCTACGACTGTAGACGATTAACCATAGATTATTGGATCCTAAGACCATTCATCCACTATTGACCCCAGGCTAAATTTATATACTTTATATTTAAAGGCTTTCCTTGAATATATTTCGTTGATTTCCTACCAATACTGGCAATTCTACAGGCTACAGAATAGCTGCACAAATCCTTCTAAGTCATGATTCATCACTATTACCTCCGGCCCATTTGTACAACACGCCCTTCAATGAATTCAGACCAACAATAGTAACCGACTACCGCAGTCCGTTAATTGAGGAACAACAGTCAGAAAAGTGGTTTGGTATCAGCTCAAAAATCAAATCATATTCAGACACGCGATTCGTTCTGGCGGAAAGGAACCGCTCGACGTCGATTCCACGGGTGCAAACTTTTGTTTGTTACATGAAATGAAGTTACGAACTCATTTCCATTAGGTTCGAGTTTTGGCAGAAGTGTTGTTGTTAGTGTGCAAAGTATTTAATTTTGGAGAATGTATGAATTAGAGGTTTGCTGTAACTAAAGCTCATGGTTTGTAATAATAGAATTCTCTTGTTGCTGTTAATACTAAAGTTAGCCTCTGTGGTATTTTGAATTCATCCACAGTCCATGCTGTGCAATTGGATATTTTATTTTAACACTTAATGTACGATTTCAGTTTAGATCAGGAACCGAAGAGTTAGCGAGAGGCGTGTATTAAACGTCCATTAAATCTAATTGCTGCTTTTAGTGCTAGATACGTGTTCTCATTCCGGGAAAACATCCAAAATTTAGTTAGATTTCAAATTAAGACTTCAAATCGTTTATTTAACGTTTATTTAAATTTGAACGGAACCAAATACATTTGTATTTGTTATGAATTACCTGAAGCTTAGTCTTCGATATTTCATTCTTGATCTCTGCAGGTGTTCGATATTTTAAAGTTAGTTTCTGGTATTCAGATATGTTTTTCGGTTATATACTTCAGTTAAACTTGCTCATGCTTTTATAACTGTTCTAAAATTACAGAAGATTATGTAATGAAACAAAACCTTAAGGATATGCTTATTAAGATTGCAATAATAATAATAATAATAATTTTATTAAAATGCGTGAAGTTTTCTTGAGATGGAAGAATGATGGCTTAAGTAGGTGAAGTCCTCTCAGCGATACATGAACATGAGCGCAAAGGCATCGCGAATCTCTCGGTAGAGGCAACCATGAAGGGTTTCATTTAATTCGAATGTTGAAAAGTGGAACATTTTCTCAAACTTCCCCCCACTCAACTCGCTGGTCTGTCTTTCTCTCCTCCCTCCCTCTATCTGCCTCTCTCTGTTAAACACCACCCCCAGTGTTGATGCTCTCCTTTTCACTCACTAAGGCAATGGAATGGCGCTAAAATGGCAGCCAGGAAAAATTAAGAAGAGCAAAAAATTTCCACTTATTTTTGTACTTAAGCTTAAAGAAGAAGGAAAATCCACTTAAGCTGTAGCTAAGCCGCATTTAAGTTTTAACAACGCGTTACCCGAAGGATTGCTTCTTTTCTACGAGTTGTATGTGAACGAGGAAGAAGCAGAGAGAGAGGGCGAGAGAGAGAGAGAGAGAGATTTCATTTTATAAAATCTTCTGTCGTCTCGTGAGTGTGTCAAAAAGGCACTCATCTCGTCTCATCTTATCACAACGTGTGTATTTAAAGCATGCCCCTTAAGGGCAACATGTTCTGTGAGGGGTGACATGAGTGTCATTATAAAGAAGCGCTCGGCTAAGCAGAATATTCTTAATTAAGCCAATAACGATGACATTCTTCAAAGTTGTTCAAGCGATGAAATTTTGCGGTGATTATATTGTATTAATTGTAAAATCGAATGGTATGTCTTTTCCCTTTCTTCGCTTTTTTAATACTTTGGTTTATGTCATTTCTGAAGAAAATATTTTTATTATTAAGTGAGTTGGATTGGTTTGAGTTGCTCTGATTTTGGTTGAGGTGGATTGCTTTAATATTTGGTGTGAGTTGGTTTTCGGTTTGCCATGAGTTGGACTGGTTACAATCTTTGAGATGGACTGAATTATGTTCTGTTGGATTCGATCAAGTCGAATAAAATTGGTTTGATTGGTAAAATTGGTACTCGTACATTTCGCAATACTGTTTAGTAAAAATATTTATTTAAATATGCTGAAAACATTGAAAACTTTAAACAAGTTTTTGCCTATAATCCCAATAAAACAAACCTTTTTTTGGAATGCTCAAAGAAAAGAGAATAGAACCAGAATCAAAATGCATGTAAAATTTAAAAGAACAAAACCTAAAGGAACAATAAAGAAAAATTGTGAGGCCGCGACCCTCAAGTGGCCCGAACAAAGGTGTGGCGCATTAAAAATAATGGCCTCCGGGGAGCCATATTTTAAGTAAACACAAGCAACAAAAAGCGCCAACTAAACTCTAAAAATACAAAAGAACATTCAAAGAGAAAGTAGGTAGAGGCCAAAAGACCAAAAGCGGGACCAAAGGGCATAAAGTGGTGTCGCGTATCACGTTGAAAAGCTAACAAAATCAGCACAAAAAATCTGGAAAGAAAGCGATAACGAAAAACATAAAGAAGATGAAAGGAAACCCAGCGACAGGACATTTTTTTATGAGCTGAATGCACGAAGGAACACAGAAGAGTTCATTAGAGACCGACTGGAAATGGTAACCGCAAAGCCAACCGCGTGGCTTTGATTTTTGCGTTTTAATCAAAGGGTTAGAAAGAGGAACGCAGGTTGGAAAAGGAGGAGAAGCGATGAGAAGTGAGTAGAAACGAGGAACGGATAAAAATGTTTGTCCACATGGACGATGTCGTTGATGGGCGAATGAATGCGTGGTTCGAATCATGACGGGCAGTTCGCCGGGTTGCGTGGGAAAGAAACGGGTTTGATCGGGTGGTCCGGGTGGTTCGAGTGATTCGAGTGATTCGGTGGTTCGAGTGATGGCTCATTTACTGTTTTGTGTGGGTTTAGAGTGGTTCCTGGATGCTGAGGTAATTCCCTCATCTTCCCGGAAATGCTTCTGTGGGAGAACCTTTTTTGGTTATGTGGAGCCTGTGTCTGTGCTCTTTTGTATCCTGCTTATATTGCAGTGAACTCTACTGTAACCCCTTTAAAATTGTTTGATTTCTTTAACAATACTTTTTAATTCTTTTAGAATACGGAGTTTTAGACTTTTTTCCCCCGTACTTTTAAAAATTACAGTAAATTTCTGTGAATTATTGAAACTTTGAGTAGCTGCGAAAAATTCTATGAACTTTTAAATGCAAATTAAGTATTTATTTAAAGATAATACAGTCGAATAATCCTGTCATCAACCCCAACAGGTTTGGTTCCGAAAAATGTGTTCTGGCTAAAAATGTGCCTCAAATTCCATTAAAATTTAATGTACTTTTGTGAGAAACTTTTTAATTATCTTTTTGAAATAATTAAAATTATTGTTTTATTACTTTGATTATTGCTATTATTAGTATTATGATTATTATGCTTTTGTTCTTTGATCAATTGTTCTGTTTTTCTCACTCACCTCCCAGAACCCCCTCCCCCAACCCCGTCCCGCCCTTCTACATACCCAACCTGGATTAAAGAAATCTACTTTTTGCCGTTCACAATTCTTGTTGTTATTGTTGCCGTGTGACACAACTCGATAATTACAACAAATGCACAAAGTTTAGTAGTGTGAAAAACCAACACAATTTGGAATTTCGATCAATATTTTTGGAAATTTCCGTATCCCATCGAATATCGTCGACGATTCTGTTGCATTCGAACAAATGATTCTATTGTTTAATAACGCATAAATAATTCCAGCAGCCGAAACCTCAAAAATGCGTGGCTCAGCATAATTCACATTTTAGTGGAATTTATTAGTTCAGCGGTTTAGCGGCGAATCTAGGGAAGAAAAAAGAACCACCAAAAACACTTTCATATTTTCGGTGAATATGTTAGCTTAAATGTTAAATGTTGGCTATGAAGAGACCAACAATTTATTGTTATTGTCGAGCAGTGGAAAATTAATGCTGTTAGCTGCATAACTGGTGACTATTTTAATTAGCAGAGTTTAGAGCCCCCGGCAGCAGTTATCAATTATTTTTTATTTTCCCAAACAAAAGTTGTGAAAAGTATTGATAATTGAGTGCAATAAAAGAGTGCAATTTAATTTAATTTATGGCCGCACGCAAAAAATAATGAAATTTCAATGGATGTGAAAGTCAATGAGCGATTTAAATATTAGGAGGTCCTTTTGTCTCTCTCTCTCTCTTTCTCTCTCACCTGATTATTCTAAAAAAAATAACACAAATTGAATGGGCATTCAGGCAGTCAAGCATCCAAGAATTCACTGAGGACTTCAGGTAACCGAAAAATGCGCTCCGAATTCTTATCTTGATTGAGGACGAAATGAAATATGATCGAGCACAAAAAACGGAACGGAACGAAAGACATCGGAAAGCGAAGAAATGGAATTGAAAATGAAAACGGTGACCGCTGAAGTGGTTGACAAGCTGTGAGTGTGAGGAAACGAAATACGTGATAATTGATTACATGCCGTGGTATCAAGGCGCCAAGTGATTAATCGGGAACCGGAATTAAATCGGGGAAAGGCGACGAATAACGAAAGATACTCTAAGCGAAATGGATGTATGTTCGAGTATATAGAAGCAGGAAAAGTTGATTGAGTTGTTTCGGAAACCTCGAAAGATTTCTAATGGAACTTTGAGAACAAGGAGAATGCGTTGAATTCGGTAAAATGTATCTCATCAAATGCATGATATCTACAATAAATGACACAAACTGCACCCTTTTTTCAGCAACATGTTGCAGAAACACCAACTGTTTGGGTGACCGCACAGCAATGGCAACATAGCAACTTGCAAAAAAACAACAACTATAACGCAAACTAACTGTACATCATATATACTCTATGTACTTATATTTCTGTTATGTAATCTAATAAAATGTTTAAAGCTCTTTGAATTCAGTACAAATTTCAGTTGAAAAACAGTTCAGTTTAGAAATTTTAATAGATTCGGTTGATTATTAAATGTAGATTAAATGTTGGTTTGCACGCATGTATAAATAACAAAGAGAGAGGGAAAGAGAAGGGGAAAGCAAGAGAGAGATGGGAAAAGAATGTGTGTGAATTGTTTTATGTAAGTTATTCCGATGTTTCTAATCGTTAGTTCAGAGTGTACTTAAATGCCGTGAACAAGTTTCGCCACTTCAAATTTACGCTTTTCATTACGTAAGAAAGGTTTTCAAACTCCTTTTCAAACACTGGTGAATTAATCACAGAAAAATTTGATGGAATACGGATACTTTTCCCTCGAATATCCTTGAGGTAATTCCAACTGAGGAAAATAAATGCAACTTGTTGTTGGTTGCTCTTTTTAATATGCGTAACTATTCCTGTATTTTTATTGTTGGTCGTTGCATGTTTCGAGATTTTTGTAAAATTATCAACCTGGTCATTTTGAACAAGTTAAAGTCATGAATGAAGTTAAAGTCATGAATAACTGTTCAAATCAACACCAACCCAAGCACACACACTCACATACATGATTTCACCACATCAATGAAAACGAGACAAAAAGCATGCTCAATGAATTATTTATGAGTACGAAAGACACACTTTGTTTGAATTTTTGTTACGTATACGAAGGAGTATTGAAACATGTTCAGGTGCTGCTTTCTAGGAAGAGTGAGTGTTGGACGAAAGTGCAGTGGGCCGAACCAGTGTACAAGCATGTTGCACACAACATTTTTATATCCCATTTAAATGCATCACCTCTCTCACGCATCCGTCCCTTCAGATGTTCTGTCAAAATTCAGCAGAAATCGATTTCAAGCGCTCGAAAAAAGCTTCTCTGAGCTCCTCAAGCATCGTCAGCGTCTAGTCGCTGAGTAGCAGGTCAGGAAAAAAGAATTCATTTCACATCTGATCACAATTTAACTCTTATATCCTCGTCCGGGTTTCGTTTCCTGCTGCTTCTTCTCTCCGCTGTTGGCTGGCTTTTTTCCGTTTTGGTGCAACATTGAAGCAGCTCAAAATGTCAGAGAAAAGCTCAGGTGTCAGCATCAACGGATGCAACGTAAACGTTTTTGCTGCTTGAAATCCTGCTTGAAATTGTTGCAGCTTTTGTTGCTTCAAGTGTTGTAATTTTTTTTTTATCTACAATGGATTTAATTTCCTTGTTCGATAAAAAGGTGTGTTTAAAGAACTCAGAAGCTTTTCGTGCTCAAAGAATTTTAAGCATTTCTTGTATATGTTTTTAGATGCATGAGCAAAAAAAAACTCGCCATCGTGTGCAGCATTCGAGCCAATGAATTTAATAGCAGTGATTTAAACCTACGACAGGAACACAGGTCGTATGAGTAACATTCAATTTTTTGCTTCATTCTGGCGAATTTGATTCTCTGATTCTGTTGTAGGATGATTTGTGCGTATTTTTTTAAAACTGTAATTTTTTGTCAATTTGTCGTGTGTATTTAAACACTAAATGATGAAGTAATGTTGGAAAAAATAGTATTTTTAGTACCGAGAGTTCGAAATGATATCGTTTCGCTGTCGTTGAGTGGAGCCATTTTTCAGTGCGAATTTTTTTCTTACCCTGCTTTTAGTCAGAGAAAAATAGTGTTTAAAACACAAAGTGTAATGAAATAAATACCATTAAAAATTAAAGAATTTTTATTTCATCGTTTTTTTTCCAAAATATTTTTTTATCAACGACTGGGAAGAGCACTTGACATATCATTGTCTTTATCTGTCATGATAACAGGCTCTGTTTTACGATGTCTCATATTCACACTCAAATCTGAAGAGCATTGAATGGTCTGTCGTTCTGATGTTGTTGTCATTGTAGTCGCATAATTAAAGCGACAAAAAATGGTGCTGATTTCAATGAAAGGCCTTTCAAAAGTTTTATACTGAACTCGATTTTGAGAGCTTGAAACTTCAAACTTGAACTAGTGCTTGAAATAATTTCTGTATTCACGATTTTATAATAATTTTAATATAAATAATATCGTAGAAGTAAACTTGAATGTACTATAGTTTCATTTATAATCGAATATAAGTACTTTTAAAGTAATTAAAAAAGTTGAGAAAACAGAGAGAAAGAGACAACGTGAGAAGGAGGGAGAGCCAGAAGGAGAGTAATTATAAATCTCATTACATTATTTTATTACCAAGAATATATATTATATGGTTAATGGATTTTTTGTTAAAATTGTCTGCATGTAAAAGACGCCTGATCGTATTCTAACAACATCATCTTTAAGCAGCATCTTATATCTAAGACTTTTTTTGATTTCATTCTCTTTCTTAAATATTCGATGCACCTTCGAAATGAAACACTAAACAACAGTGAAATCTTGTTACTTCTTTGGGAAAATGTTTGAAATTCACCAGATTATTTGAATCCTTTATGGCAACTTAATTTCTTATCCTTCTTCTTCAGTTAAAGCCAACGAGCGTGTCTGAGCATTCCACTTGGCTTATTATTATCAGCTGGATGCAGTCAGCACACAATCGACACCTGGTCCTGACACGGCTGGGAGGCCAGAGGGCGCTGTTTGAGTAGCTGTGGGTTCGTTTGCCTCACATAAACACCCTCAAATACCAGTGCTCACAACCAGACCGAGAGACACATATAAACATGGCGAGGGAGGAAGGGAGGGAGTCAGAGAGCCTCAGAGTAGCAATTATGAAAGTGTAAGTAGTGATTTTGAAGTGATTCCCCACGGCTAAGAACGAGATCCAAATGCTGAACGTTCTTGCAGGATTATTATATGCATTAATATACATATGTATATGTATATACATAAGTAAGTAAGTAAGTAGATGGGTAAACAAGTTGAAGCGGATAGGAAAGAAGAGTAAATAATGCTTTCACTTTAATAAAGCATATCATTTGCTGCATTATTATCAGTAAAGCTTTTTCAACATCTTTAAAACAATGCTTTTGAAAGTCCTTAAATACACTCCGTCAGTAACTCTTTTCATGCCCTTAAACAATTTCAAATTCAAGGAAATGATTAAAAAAACGTTTACTTAAAAGGCTTTGAGAGTAGACAGTCATGTGATATATCGATAATATTGTCCATTATGATATGTTATCATATACAGACGAGAAGCAAACAATTCGGAATCCTTTCTCGCTTCCTTGTGGAATCCTCTGCTGCACCCAGTCCACTGTCTTATCGATTACACACTCAGCCTGCATTAAAACAAATTATAGATGCTCTTCCTTTCAAAAAAAAGGTCCCCTTCAATTTATTATGAATTCCTTTCAATTTCTTTCAATTTCCGCATCATGGAAACAATTTCTTTGGCAGCAGCATCAGCTTTGATTACCGCCAGGATATCTGCACGAATTCGGGGTTCGTTGCATTGGAATGTCGTCCTTCTTTCCCCGAAATTCTCACAGAGCGAACAGTGAAAGTGTCACAAAAAAGGAGTTCGAGCAACGCAACTGCGCCAGTTTAGCGTCATTCAAACGAATTACAGCATGGAAATGATGGCGTAAAGGATCACAAGCAAATCGCAAGTGAAAAATATATCGACTACTCGGAGAGCATCCGCCGTTATAATTGAATGAGGGCGGCGAATTAAAGCGCCGTCTGGCGAAAGATGCAATCTGCAAAAAGAGGCAAACACAGCCAAACTTACAAATTATACTTGAAAGGAAAGGATAAAGGAAAAGGAAGGATATTAGGATTATTCCAGAAAACTTGAAGGATCCGGAAAGTGAAGTGAGTATCATAGAGAAGAGGAGAGGAGTGAGGAAGTAATTTCAGTAACTTTCAACATGCTGACAAACGGCACCATCTTAGATGTTGTATTTTTTTCTGGTCCTTTAAGCATGGCCTTTAACCAAATTAGTCCTTGAATCAATTTCAACCAAGTGAAGGAATTGAGCGTTTCTCTTCCTGATGTGAGCTCTTAGAAACCCTCAAACTCTCATTTAAACGAGTACCAAATCGATTCGACATGAAAACGTTGCCATTTACACCACCTCTCAACCCCTCCCCTCCCCTCCCCATCCATCTTCATCTATCGCTTTTAACTACGAAATTCTGTCCAGTTCGGATTCCAGTTTTCGCTTGTTGCCTGTTCGGAATTTCATGATTGGACCAATAAATCTTTTGAATGACTGCTGACTGCTTTTAATATCCTTTCTGAAGTTCGTCTCCAATTCAAAGTCTACTCTTTTCCCAAGCACAGCCTCTGGATCGACCGACACCAGAACCTTTCATAACCCTGCTGCATACACAAATGTTTCCCTGACCTCTCTACTATCTTCAAGAAATTTCTACAGTTACCCTTGTTTCAAATTCCTTTCTATTCCTTCTTTTTGGGGTTCTTCTTCATACCTTTTTTTTATTTTTCTTTTCCTCGAGTGCTTTTTACTTGCTTTACTTCTTTTCAACCCCCCCCCCCCCCTCCCCCTCTCCTCTTCCATATAATTCCCATGCATTTCATACTCAATGTGTTTGGAGTCGAGGAAAATCAGCGTTAGCAATTCACAGTGCATTCACAAAATCGTTGGTGTTGCATATCTCCAGGCGCTCATAGATTTCGGACAGCATTACTGATTCTATCATCTCTCTTTCTCTCGCTCCCTCTCTCTCTCTCCCTCTCTTTCGCTGCCTGCATGTCTATGAAAATATTAACATTTTTTTTGGTTTTTTATTCAACGTGAAATACATATATTTGAACAAAAACTGAAAAAGTTCGCAATTCACAGGGCAAAAAAATTGTATTGGTATAAAAACCATATCGGCTCTGATTTCTTCAGCGCTTTTAGTTTTCTTTTTACTTTCTTCCATCCATCTTTCAGATTTCGTTTTTCTCTATAAAAACTTCTTCACTCAAACTTGTATGAATTTTAATTACTCCAAAAAAATTGTGATTTTAACCTTAATTAATTGGGACTATGAAATTCTTTAATTGAAACGGAATACTTTTATGAATTATGCGAGTATATTAAATTGTTTTATAGGTTATAAAGTTATAAGAAACCATTTTAATCTAATTAGACTTACTCACTAGAGGAAGAACGCCTTTTGATGTCATTGCAGGCAAATCATCACCTAGTAACCAATACCGCTGAGGAACACATCCATTGTCCATTGATACATTCCATTGATACTCAACACAAGTCATTAAAGTATAATTTTCTATACCTTTCCCCCACCACCGCACATCCCCCTTTCCCACTTTATATAAGTATATCTAAGTTTAATTTCTTAGTACTTGTACTAAGCTCAGTTCTTTGAGTTCATAACGGAGTTCAACCCGAATATCGAGCTGGTTTACGTATCTAAGCAGCTTCAGGTGGATCTGAAAGCTTGAATGATGGATGGTCCAATGTTTCTAGCATGTCTCTTGACCTCCAACGTAAAGTTGCCCCGAGATCACCAAACTTGGGTGACCTCCCCAAACGAAGAGCTTTGTTGAGATTATAAACAGCAGTACAGATTTTTAACTTAATTAATCTGACATTCATAATATTTACTGGACGTATAACCTTCAGTTATTTGTTTTGAAGTATTTTGCAGTTAAATCAACTAAAGTTAAGGTAAAGTTTTACAAAAATTACTCTATTAAATGCCAACAGTTTGTGTTCCCGAGAACAGCATCAACTTATAAACTCAATAGATATATTGTACATACTTGTAATAAACAGTTCATTTTTCAGGTTTCATTTAAAATTATTATAATAAAACAAATATCACGAATAATTTGAAGTTCGTAATAGTTTCAATCTTTCATTTAGTAAATACGGGTTTTGATATTATACTTATCATTGTTGTGATTTTTTTAAATTCATCATTAATAATTAACAACTAAATGAGTTTGATAAATAAATACATGAGTTTTTTCTTCACTTTACTGTCGCCGTAGTGTTAACAGACTATATCTAGAATGGTTTTGAAATATATTGTAGCTTTAATAAAAAACCACAACATCCCTTCCCACAGGGAAATCTATTTTACTCACTCCTTCTCTATTCCTATCTATCCGTTTTCTACCTATCTCTCACCCTTTCTTTCTCTCTCTCAACCCTCATCTCTCCCCCTCTCTTCCCTCAATGAATACCCACTGATTATCTAATTATTGCGACAACATTTTAATCAAGCTTACAACATGATTAGATTTCATTAAATCAATTACCAACGCATCCCCAATGACACCGGAAGCTTGACCGGGTGTTTTACTTTCACTAGTGATTGTTGCAAATCGCCGTCATTTGGTATCATAGTACGACATGATGACCGAAGCCAATTGAAAGCTTATTAAATAAAATTTCATTGCTAATTTTCAACCCTAATCTGATTGTTGCTAATGGGTTATTGAAACCGCGTCGCAAAAGTTGGCAATCAAAATTATAAATCTTAACTTCAAAGTTGCGTTAAATGCTCGTATATTTTGTCGTTCAAAATCAAGGAAAAATCATTATCAATTCTTCATAAAGCTGTTTTAAAATTATGCTCTGGCATTTAGTAGTCAGTCATAAAATGATATTAGAAAAGATAAAATTTAATTTAAATTAAGAAAGGAATGCGGTTGATTCATCAAAAATTCTTCGTTCAATTTGAAGAATTTTATGTATTTACAAAGAATAAAGCGACGGTAACACTCATGCCAAACGAGTGTCGTTTAATGTATTGGTTAATGTATTGCTGATAGTCCAATAGATATACTATGTACATTAGACTGGTCGCATCTTGTATGGGATTTTTTTTTTTTTTTAAATATAATTGTTTGCGCTGCTTAAAATATGAGGTTTGGTGTAAGAAATCATGTCCTAATTTTTCAGCTCAAACCGACGGTGCCTAGTCGTGCCTAGTGGGGCCCAAAGTTCCCCATATTATAAAAAAACATCTATTCAATCAGGTATTTATAGTTATATTGAATAATGTGCTTCAAATATAAATTTAATTTATTAATGGTTTCGAAAGTTAATATAATGATAAAAAAAAGTATATATTTATTTAATTAATTTTATTGAGTTGATTAATTTATAAGAGAAGATTTGTTGTGAGAAGGATATAAATGACGATAGTGTTCAACAACTTGGAGTAAGTACTACTTATCTTTGTGAAAGTTTTGAAAGATTGTGAAAAATCTGGTACACGCTCCCCAATAAAATGGAGTTTTAACTGAAGCAACTCTTTATAATCTGCACGCACGTAATGGAATTTTAACGCATTTATACAAAAATTCTTCAAATAATCTACGCGCGATGTTGTTAAAATTCGTACCACTTCTTCGTCCAAAATTCCACTCTTGAACGTGCTAGCTTCAATGTGTTTCCAATACTTGGCAAATCTGTTGAAGAGAAGAACTTCTGGCCCGGATGTTTTCCCAAAATTCATTTCAAATACAGATTTGACCAACAATTCACTTATATGGTGGCGACATGGAAGAAAAAGTAGCTTACAGACAATATGAAGTACGTGTATGAACTACCGTTGTTTTACTTACATTGTTAGTGGTACATTTTAAAGGTTTGATAATTATTTCGTTTGTTGAATAATTTTACATGAAATAAAATATTACTGTAAAACTCAGGTCGAAGAAATTTCACCTAAATAACATAAACGGAAATAAACAAGCAATTAAACGACGAAGAAGCAAAGTAGTTGGCAAGCAGAGTAGAAGGTCGTCGTACATCGACGATAAGACAACCGATGTTTTTGATGTCCTTTTAATTAAATACATGCTTGAACATTTTAATATGAACTTCGAATTTTTTATTTCTTCCAATAATAAATAAATTTTAGTTAAAATCTTTCGTTCGTATCATACTAAAACATTAAATACCAAATACTTTAATCTATCATTACAATATATAATTTCTTAGTATGTCCGGATGTTTGTATGTATGTCCTATTCTTTCCGCAAATTTCTGAAGCCATCTGATGACATAGGAAGCTGAAATTTGGCATACTTAAAGTACTTTCTCTGCGGAAGATCGTAACGAAGCCAGATTTTTCAACTAGTATAACTATAAAGATCCGATTGAATAGATGTTTTTTTATAATATGGGGAACTTTGGGCCCCACTAGGCACGACTAGGCACCGTCGGTTTGAGCTGAAAAATTAGGACATGATTTCTTACACCAAACCTCATATTTTAAGCAGCGCAGGCAATCAAATTTAAAAAAAAAAATTATTGCGACCAGTCTAATGTACATATACATACTATATAGAAATAAAGTAAGTTTTGTTTTATCTAAAAATATATTAAATCGGTTTGCGTCGATGAAAAAAAAAACTGAAAAAAAGTTGAAGAAAAAAGTAAAAAACTCAAAACCCTAAAATTATATTTCGAAGCCTATCAAAGGCTTCATTCTAATTGATGGGCGAAACTTATTTGAGGAAGAGCTTAAAACTTGTTACAGATATAAGCACATGTTCACAGAAATGCGCTTTCGGTGTACTTATGAATGTGTGTTATTTTAATTTAAATTGTGTGGAAAATATTATCTGGCCACAAATGCATACACGCGGAAATACACACTCACCATCTCTCACTCACATTCACGACTTCATTCGCACTCACTAGGACTGTAATGATGAAGCACTAAAATGATTGACCGAATGCGTATATGAAGTAATTTAATTCGGGTTTTTTGGCTCATATTGACGTTGAAACCACAATCAGCAACAACAAAAATAATGACAACAACAACAACAACAACAACAGCAACATGACTACTGCTGAGCTACACAAAATATTGCCAACTTTAAAATAAGCCACGTTCATTCATACGAGTGATCATGCAATACGTGTGTATGTATGTATGAACGACTGAATGTGCAAATCTGAACATCTGTATGTATTTGTGTGTGTGTGTGTGTGTTTGCGTGTGTATTTGTGTGTTTTGCAGCCACACTGAGTACGTATTTATGTCCAGAGTAATTAATATGCAATAAATTCTTAAAATCCTCGAATATTTCAATGAAACTTTTCGTTATTAATTTTTTTCTTTTATTTTTTGTTTTTCTTTTTTAATATATGAGTATTTTTATTTCTGTTGACTTAAGTTTTTAAACAGATACGAGTACATATTGGAATTAACTTTTTGCACAGATTATAAGATCGTCATTATTTCAAGTCGCTCGCTTATATTTAAATCAGAGGAGAAAGCTTAACAAAATGAAAGAAGGTTGTTTTTCATAAAAACGCATGGAAATTTGTTAAAATTATTATTGTAAAAAACATTTACTTAAAAACCTGTGTACGAATTTATTTTATATTGGAAATGTCTTCGTGTTCTCGGTTTATCCTCTTGTTTAGAGTTGAAGTCAGTCTACACCCCCAAATAATCTTCAACACGCTTAATAGAGTACTTAATATTGATCACAAAAATTACATATTTTATTATATGCGATATTATCATATTTTGTTACTGTGGTTCACACCGATTTGGTTCCATTGTTTCATCCATCATTCCACCTACTGTTCCGCCTTAATCTCTTTATAGGACAGATAATCCAAAAGTCGGTAGATCACGCTTATTTAGTTCAGGAGTACAGACAAGAAATAAATACAATACAGTCTAAATATATTGCAATACAATACGAGTTGTTCGTAAATCATACTTTGACTAACACAAAAACTAAAGAATGTACAACAACATAGTACAATCTATGGTTATTATATACATACATTAAGTTATGGTTGTAGTTTATTCTAGTTATTGTTGTAGGTTTTAATACAAAAGAAACTCTGCTCTTGTTATTGTTGTTGCTGTTGTCACTGAATGGAACCAAATTCAATAGAAATAAAGATGAATTGATTGGAATCCATTAAATGAAGGCGATATTCAGACGATTGTTGTTCTCTAGATGAAAAGAGGAAATATAAAGGTGATATATCCAACCCCGCAACCCTCCCCTCCCTTCGCTGTCCACTTCATCGTCGCCAAAAACCACAAAATCAGCAACAGAATCGCAGCGTTCGGCGTAGGATAGACCTACATATCTTGAATCTTCAAAAATTACCACTTGATTATTATTTAGATTCTAAAAAGCTCAGCAATTTTTGGTTTTATTTCAGTTCGTAGTTTGTCTGTCAATGAATTTTCTTCGTAATATTTTATATTCATACAAATTTAAAAGCGAAGTTTCAATAGTAAATTAAAGAAATATGGAAACTTTATCTTCATATTTCTGGACTAAAATTGATTCGCCTAATGACAATGCGTTAAAGCGAACGATTTACGACGTTTTATCTAAATTCTACGGCTGTATCATTGAATTTGACTATCAAGATGACACTTTCATTATATGCGTGTGGTGCATAATTCTTGTGGTATATGTGGTGCCTATGTTCTGGTCAATTTACAACGAGGAGCTAATGGTAAGAACATTTCACTAGCATAGCGAAATTATCACAATATCAATATTCACTAAGGTATTAATGAAGTACTAATTTCGTAGCCATTGGATAAAATTAGAAATCAAGTGGAGGCATCCGCTTTGGCTTTGGAAAATATAGCAAAAGCACTTAAGGTTATTAAAGAAGTGCGATATAAAAGCTTAACGTACGAAGACTACATGGCAATCAGAAGAAATAAAGAGTCCGCAATGAGGCTTCTAGAATTAACTAGACCTAAACCCGAACCTGAAGAGCCTGAAGCTGAGAAACCACTTGTCGCAGTTGCACCAAAACCTCCAAAAGCCAGGCCCACTCGCAGTACCCCGTCAATATGGAAGAAATCTGCTGCACGTAGAATGCGAAAATTGCGCCAGACAACTCCGCCAACTACTTGCGTGAGATTTGATCATTCTTCCGGTCGTAAGAAATCAAATCCTGCCCTTCCTTTGCATTAGACGAACGAGATGAGTGAGACATCGCCATTCACATTCGTCCTTTCCTAAAAAGGACTAAGAACTGTTAAGAATGAATGGTGAATGATTCAATGCTGCGTATTGACTTGATACATTGATGAATGTTACTGACATTTCGTTTTAATAAAACCGGAAGAAACCACAAATCAAGCGATAAGGAGGAAAATCTATCACTCGAGTATGGTGACAGTTTTGGATGTATATGTATATTTTAGTGTTATTCACAGCTGTTGAGCAAAAATCCCTTCGAAGCTTTTATTCGTTGTATCAATTCATCAATTGTTGAAGCGGAAGAACAGATTGCGTTACAGTAGAGTTACTTTTCTGAAGACCTCAAAGATTTCACATGATTATAATAATAATGAATATGGCGATGATAATGGCGATGATAATAATGATGCTGATAGCAGTAGTGGTGAAAACTAATATTTAATTGTTTGATATATTTCTATATGTATGTTAAAACCTTTAAGAAAAACACAATAAACATGTTTAATGTTCGCTGAAAATACCATTGAACGACATTAATTAGAGCGAAGTTTAGCAAAAAGAACGAAATTTAAGAAGGAACAAAAAATAAAAAGAAAAACTAAATAGTGAAAACTCATGAATAAATGCGTGCCGTTTTCTATACAGCGCCGGATGTAATCTTCTTATGTAAGAGCTTTAAAACAATAAAACGAAATAAAGACCTCTGATGAGAGCAGCTCTTAAAGCTGGTGGGTCATATAAAATATGCGAGGGGAGTGACAGAGAGAGAGTGAGGGTGAGTAGAGTGGGGGAGATAGGAAAAAAGAAAGAAAGAAACAAATGAAGTGAAAAGAGTGAGCAACAGGTACTACTATTGTTGTGGAAGTAAGACTTTTTTACATGGCGAAAGCATACAAGGAATCCGAAAAGAGTGCTAGCTTCGACCTGGTTGGAGATGCCCTACACTCTCATGACCTCTGATCACAGGCTTTTTTTTGCTCCATGACGAACGGAGGGAAGGACAGGAAGAAATCAACTCAGGAGGTGGCACTCATCAAGAACATTCGTAGTTTTCTATACTTTCCCCGCTTTCTTCCGTGTGTTACGATCGGATGGATACACTTTATATGCCTTTTCACATTCTGGTGTAACGATTCTTTCAAAGCATTTTAACGCTCATGGCTACATTAATTTTTAATGGACATCTTTGGTACTAACATCTTCTCTGGCTTGGATTCTCTCTCTCCTTCTCTTTTTATCTCACTCTTTCTTTCTCTCTCCTTCTCTCTCACCCTGTAGTGAGAGTTTTCCATCGCAGTGTTTTCCATTCTGTCTTCCGTTTTTCATAGATTTAACTTTCCAGTGAAATTATTTACTCTTTCATCTTTTTTCGAGGAAATTAAACTTGCATCACATTTTTAATAAGCTTTAATATTACTTTATAAATTTCTTCATGCAAAAGCTTTTGGTATTATTTTATATATTATAATATATTATATGCAAGAAGCTCAAAAATACTATTTATTCAATTTTATTAATTAATCAACTTAGGGAATTTATACGTATCCATAACAATAGAACCATAGTGCTTTTACGCCACAACTCCGATCACTATTTATTATTATGTCCATTTCAATCATTACTCAACTTTATTTATTATATTTTTATTATGTTTTCTATATGTTTGTAGGAGTGTGGATGCAGATTTGTGAACCATATTTCTATATCTTAAATATCAGATATCGTTGTACAATCTTGTATATGTATATTTTTGTTTTTATTTTCATAAAAAACTTTATCATTTAACATTGCGTTCAAAGGCTATATTATCGAGAAAAGTTTCAAACTTAAAGCTGTTTCAAGCGTTCGTAACCGTTTCTCCTCATTCTAACCTGCTCGTAAACATTCCTATGAACGCGACTGAAATAAATTATTGCAAAGTGTGAAAAATTATTTCACTTACATATTTTGCGAACAAAACAAAATAAAAACGAACCAACAATAATAAACTGAAGAACAACCATTGTACGAAACACAACGAAGCGTGAATTCAACGCTACCAACAACGGCGCGTTACCAGCTTCGCGCCGCCCTGAGACCATTTCATTCAAGTCGATGCCTTCAACATATGTTTTTTCTTGCTCTTTTGATTAAAGACCTGCAAACATGCGATCCGAAGTTTGCCAAAGAGCTGAAAAGCAATTAGAAGCAAACATCAGGATAATTTTTGCAGCAGGAACTTCACATACACACGCACGAACGCACACAAATACAAATACTGCTCTGCTCTGCTCTGGTCCAATGCTATGTATGCATGTGTGTATGTGTGAGTGTGACAAAAGCATGCTTAAGTTCGTGCTTCCTGTTCTACTATCATTTGTCATTTCGCTTTCATTCTGCTGGAAGGTGGAAATTTTTAAATTAGTTTTCATTAAATTGAACAAGAAGAGAAAAGAAGAGCGAAGCAGATCCGGGAGGAGAGTGAGAGGAGAGAGGCTAAAAGATGTACGAGGCACGGGTGAGGAGCAGAGAAGGGGGGACGGGAGTAGAGAACAAGATGGAGGAGGAAAGAAGGGAACTCACAAAAAAATCAAGAGAAAATGTAGCCAAAGAGTGACAGAGAGAGTGTCTGCGAAAGTGACAACTAATTACAGTAATTAGTTAATAAAATCATTAATTAGCGAAAGATATGGTTGGTCATTCAAACTTAATTAATCACTTGACACTTTTCATTTGAATTAAGTGTTTGAATTGTTAAATGTTATTTGAGTTATTAATTTAATATACTGTAGATGAATTCTACAGCGACTGGTGTAGTGTATCTCCGCTTCGGCCATCCAGTCTTTATGGTTTTTCTATAACATGGACATCTTAAACTGAATTCTTTTCTATTATTACCTCTGTGAATCTGTGCGAATTGTGAGCCTAGCCCAAACAATCTACATCCAAAAAACTGATTATGTGTTCTAATAACATAGTTGAGCCAAGAGTTTTGAGCTTTTTAGCTTGTTTCACGGCTAATGAGAGTATTTTACGCTTTTTGATCTTAACTAAAATGCCGGCGTGTGTGAATATGTGCACTCTCACACACACGCAATTCAAGCCTCATCCTACGCACAGATTCTCGCACAAATATTGTGCTGTTCACTGACTCGCTAAACTGATTTAACTCCGGTTCCTTCTTCCTGCAGAGTATGCTTAGTTGAGTTGAGTTCAGAAGCTGGTAAGCGGCAAAAAAAACAGAACAAAAGCCAGGATCCTCTGAGCCACTGAAAATACGTGTTTCTCATGGTGAGCCATAAAAATTCGCAACATGTCTCGGGGAAAGCCTTAATTTGTGCGCAATTCGTCCTCTGTCATGAGGAAACACTCCACTTACGGTCTCACTCTAAGCTCAGGCATGAGTAACTTTTACAAAAGCAAAAGCAAAGCAAAGCAGACAGACAGGAACAGGCTCAGGATCAACATCCGGTTTGTAATGTTTGCCTTCCTTTTGGTGAAGTTGGCAGACAGTTTGTGGGCGCAAAGAACATGGTAACAACAACAACAATAATAACAGCAACAGCAAGAATAATTGGGGTTGATAGTAAAGCGTAGAGGAGGTCCGTTTTTTGGTGGTTTCTGTTCTGGTATCTTCTGTTAGTTCAGCACCAGTCACAGCTTGAATTGGATAATGGATTAGATAGGAAGGGTTCTACAACTTAAATTTACAAATTCAGTTAATAATTAAGGATTATAATGATTATATGAATTGGAACTTTTATTAAAGCCTTCTATACTCGTGACGTTTATGCAGATATGGCTTTATAAATATATAACCATTAAATCCCCGGAAAAAGTAGTCGGGATTTAATGGTAGAAAGTAGTATACAGACTCGAGTCCAGTCCATCTATGAATCCTGCTATAATGGAACCAAAATAACCATGAAAAATCACTCGGATCGATGTCCAAACAATCCACAAATAGTCACCAAAATTGGTAAATTGGTATCCTCCTTGAAAGCACCTTCTAGATCGCTGTTTATAGGAATACTTATGCGAAAACTTTAAAAAAAGCCTCTTCCAGATTCTATAATATGATATCATCTCACTTACATTTTCTCCAACCCATTAAATTGACACTTAATTGGGGGAAGCTATAAAGTGATAGAAAGCGGTCCTTATCACGAGTTAGATGCCTCATTAGGTGAAGGGCTTTCCTTCATCCAGACAGTAAATAATATGGATAACTAATAACACTTAATTAATTATAATTACCACTTAATTACTAACAGAAGATAATTTATTATAATGACTGAATGTTAATGACGCAGACATTCGACCTTCTTTCAGCACCATCGACACTCAGCACCATTCAAGCATCTCTCAAAACGTTATTAATTTCAGGTTTCAGTAACAATAACAAAAACCACTATACCACTATATGAGAAATATAACAACAACAACTACTATACTAAAATTCCATAATAATAATAATAATGCAGATGGTACATTTATATTCATCAACGAAAACAACAACAGCGAAGAAAAGCAAAATAAAAAATTATCAACCTCTTTTCTTTTATTAAGTGAAAAAGCCATGGATTTAATTTTCCTTCACTCTGGGCTCTTCTCCTCTTTTCGCTGTCCCCGACTCTTACTTGATGTTATGCACGAATTGGCATACAAAACACTGCGAAGGATGAAGGACGAAAGACGAATTGTGGTTAAGAAGTGGAAAACCACACAAATTTTATGCGTAATAAAACATAAAATTATCTTTTATTAACTGTCAAGAACGAAAGCGACTTGTTGAAGGCATCTTCTGCATGCTGACGGGTTTCTTTATTGTTGAGATAAGAGCAAGAGAAATACAGGATGGAGAGAGATGGACGAAAGAGAAATATCAAGTTCATGTATTGTATAAAGTTCAAGGATGTGTGTGCGTCACTCATCAAGATAACGGAGGTTATGCATTCTAATGTCCTATAATCGGATATCCAGGACATCACAATTGGTTTGTTTCCGAACTCAGAGAACTCCGAACTCAAAAATATTCACTTTCATCGATTTTCGTTCACAGTCGAATACATTTTATTTAAAAAAATTACCCAAGCAAAGTGAGTACATTTCTATAGCACATTCACAGCGGTTTATAAGTACGAGTATAGTAAAGTCAATGGAGAAATAATAATTAATAATATAGTGATGATATACGTTGCTGTTATTTGAAGTTCAATACAAGTAATGTGTTTGTTCGGGATTAAATTTTCATTTCGGTTTTATACTTGAAACACACCACAGAAATTATAATTTATTTCCCACATTCCAAACATTAATTTTCAATATTGGAAACTCATATTTAAAATATTTATAAAATGAAAATAATCATCTAAATCTATTTATTGACTCAAAGGGTTGAAATAATTGCAGTTACATGCTCAAATTTACCGCAGTCGTGTTCATTGAATTTGAAATAAACTGCAGGGGCGAACGAAAGGGGGCCGTGCAAAAAGCGTAGCTTAAATTCGGGAATTAAAATACAGTTATTAAAAAAACAACATGTTCGTTTCGGAAATATTTATATACGGTTATAAAATACGAGGGTATCCGCAGAAGGACCCGAGAGTGTTCACTATTGATGGCTGTCAAGGAAGCACTGAAAAGCATACTTCTGGGACTGCCATCGCATACCATATGCACAAATATCACATTTGAAACACTTTTATATGTTTATATGTATGTATTATAAATATATATAAAATAACTCCGGTGGTTTCATCATAATTTTACACATTATTAAATTCAATTATTCTTTCACTCCATAATCTACCGCTTTATGTATGGAGACATTCTTTAAAATTGGCTCCCGATAGCAAATATTCTTAAAATTGGCACACAGCCCGATACTTGAAAAAGCTTAGAAGATTAAAAAAATATTTAAAATTATCGTAGCTGGTATGATTCTGTATCTCCTTATGACAAGTTGCCAAACCTTGCTGAAGACATTTGTTGAAATCATATCTAGTATATACATATGTTTTATATGGTAGTTCTGTAAAAAATAATGTATCATATAGAGACTAGAGTCTAAAATCTACAGTTAGGCTAGGGTGAGGGTAAAATATATGAATAGTCTACAGAAGTAAGTAAAGAATTTTATATCCTAATGTGTAACCTCAAACCTTGATCATCCATGTTCTTTCGATTCCTCAAATCTAGTGAATAAATTCTTGTACCAAGTAATGAATAGTGTTGAGTAATGTTAATGTTAATAACCGATTACGAGTATTTATGTAATTCTTTATATTCGTAAGTATCTCCGTATTGCGGCAACCAATTAAAATATTCCTGCAAATGTCCTGCATGTGTAACAGTCATTACATAAATACCTCTAATTAGCTCCAAATTACGTGCGATGTAATTAATGGCTCAGCTTATTATAATGTGGACTCTTATATATGTACTGATGTTTGTACTGATGCAGAAATTCGTTGGATTTATTGATGTTTGTTTTGTCTTATCAAATTTGTGTGATAAAGGAAATTTTCCACAAAAAGGGAAGAGTTGAAATTAAAAGATTAATTAAAGCTCATTTTCATTTATTCATATATTAATTGGATTTCAAAAAAGGGATAAAATTCTTTTTTAGCAAAACATATAATTAAAAATATTTAAATATAAAAATGCTAGAAGCTAGGAACAATAATTTATAATAATAATATATGTATTTAAAAATTAAGGCTAAGGTTTTAGTTTGAAACATAAAGTAAGGTGTTATAGACAGATGTTTCAGAATAAGTATATAAAAAGGAAGAGAATAACACCAGTATTTTTTCTGACTTCCTTTCTTTCGATAAACAGTCATATTTTGAAATATTTGTTTATAAAGAGCGTCAACATGAAAATTCAATTATAGAATATGTATTACTCTTCGCATGGGCGCCAAATATATTTAATTCCTTAGGAATCCTTTCAGAGATTTTGTTGTGTTACACGAGTGTAAACTTTATTATAAACAGACACTTATAAATTTATTCAATGCATATACATATATTGCAGTGACTTACAATAGATACAGATACGGAGACAGAGACTCAGTGAACTGATGAACCCACTAAACAAAAACGTTGAAAGGCGAACAAAACGGGTTCAAAATAAAATGTGGTCCATTGATCAGATTCCCTTCGGTTGTATAAAAGAAACCATTTCTGCTCATTGAGGGAGAATATCACAAAAAAAGTTTAGTAGTCTGATACTCTGGTCCTTCGGTCATCCCAAGTTATTCTCTGAGATAACCGCTTCATTTGACTTTTAGACCTTTTTGGACTTTCTTCAGCCGGTTTGTTGGGTTAACACACAACATTGTGTTATTCATTTTGCTGTTGTTGTTTTCGTGCTCGCTTACGATCATGTGTAGGCGAGGTTTTGGCACAATATTTGTGTAGATTAAAATAAATCCACCGCTTTTTAGGCAAATTTCCAGACTTTCTATCAAAATTCAATAAACGAAATGGTAAGTCTGAAGAAGAAAAAGAAGAAAAAATACAAGCAACACTAACAGGCGCCGGGGCGGTACGAAGGATATGTATAAACAAATAAGGACTAGAAACCAAAAATGAATCAAATTAAGAAATGAAAAAAATTAATAAAAGATTAAAATAAAGAAAAGCATAAGCTATCAATACTGTTAAAGCTCACCGCTTAATATTGGATTTCATTTAAAACCTATAAACTGTAATCAAAGTTCCAGATTATTGACCTTAATAACACTCCAAGATCCGGTGATTTCCCTTGATTGGCAACTCCTGGTCCTTCCTGAGAACTTCTGATTTATAACGATAAGTCTCATCTAATTCGGTGATAATTTTCAATAATTATCTGTAATTTTCTCAGATTATCATCTCATTAAGTTTGAATGTCTTTTATTCCTTCTACTTTAGTTGAAGTCACAAAAAATTGTCTACAAAATTTCTACAAGGATTTTAAAACATTTGTTCCGCTCTTTGAATTGAATTCTTTGCCTTCTTCATTCGAATTCTGGGGCAATCCAATCATTCGTCAAACATTGAAACGAGACGAACAAAAATATTCGTTTGATTGGCGTTCTGGACGAAGTGGATGGATGAAGAGAAGAGAATTGGAAACATTTTGAGAATGAACTGGAAGAATGGAAACATTCGAATAACGAGAGGGAGGAACAAAGATACGAAGGAAAGGAGCGACGTACGAAAGGAGCGAAGTACGGGAGGATTTCTATTGCTATTGTAAAATTCTTGTGCTCGTTGCTCTTTATAAACCGAGTCTTAAACGTTTTATATCAAATCTCATCTCGATGCAGCTGATGTTCACTTTATTAGCAGAGCATTAAAACAAACCAATCAAAGGAAAGTCTCTGAAATCGGTTTAGAGAAACACTTTTAATTTAATTTCTTTTAACAGATCAAACTTCAAATTCGAAGGTAACAAAGAAGAGGCCCACAATTTACAACAAATTTAAACCATACACCAGAAAAGCATTCTTCTTGCACCTGGTGTCCGGATTTTGATGTTCGCTTCTTTAAATATAACTCTGTGAATGATCCAAACTAAGAACTAATAATTACAAATAACTCATTAAGTTAATAAAACGAAAGTAACTTCCAAGAGCTAAGAATAGAGAGCTCACTTTAATACGAGCGCCTTAATTATTAACATATCAGTTATGCTTCTTGGCACTATTTATCAATACTTGTTATTAATGTTTAATTATTCTTTCATTGTGATTTACTAGTTAAGCAGTAGTCTTTAATAATCGATTAAATGACTGTAATTAACAGTTATTTAGTGATCTCTTCTACAACAAATTCTTGAAGTTCATAGAACTTTGAACTTAATGCTGACAGCAACAACAACCACTTAACTACTATTTCGTATAAACAAACACATTAATCAATCACTAATCACTTCCATGTATCTAATCGGCAACATATGTATTTTGTTGAAAAGTTTTTTATATCTGACTGAATAAACAAGTCCTGAAAATTTGCTAAAAATAAAACAATAAGTAAGAAGAAGTTACAATATATAGGAATTAGAAGGTAAAGAAACTTTTGCGAATGACAGACTTTATTATAAGGAAAAGAAGATGTTGAAAAAGAAGAGGAAGGAGGATAAGAAAACATAATAAAGACGATAAGCCAGAGAAAAGGGATACGAACATGGAGAAAAATAAAAACTAACTGAAAATACAAAATAAACAAGAAAGGAATGTGGGAAAAATCAGGGCGGAACAGAAAAACAAAATATAATAAAGATTTAAAGCGCATATAACCCTATGATCTCTGTTAGAATGCTTTAAATGGATCCTTTAAATGAGAATCTTTAGAAGAAAATGCTTAATACTGACATTAGAAGTATGTAGTATATATTGTACATAAGTTATGATATTCCAGCAAACACCAAACACTTAGTAATATAGATAATATTAAAGTAGATGGATCACGCACATTTTTAGTGGAATAGTGGTGTAGTTAACATTGTAGCTACATGTACATGGACGGGCTTGTTTATTGGGTACCCCTTTGTCCCAACCCAGACACTCATTCTCATTGAGCATCTATCCCGATCTCTTAGAATTTGTCTCTTCCACAAAAGATATCAATATATTATACTTAAAATATAAAGAGCAAAACTTGAGTAGTTTTTGAATAAATGTCAGTATTTCTCAGTTATGCTTGTCCAACAAAAGAAAAAAAATACTAATTTAGTTACATGTCATAAAGTCACATTCACATTATAAGTTGTTTTTCTATCCTTGATTTTTATGATTCAATATTTTCACGATTACGCAGCTAGCAGTCACGTCTTTTTCAAGCCACGTTTTTTATTTTGTAAGCTTGTTCGATGATTTCTGGTAGTTACGTGATTCCGTGTGTTGACTCTTACATTACGTAATACGAAAACGTAGCCACCAACGAAGCATCCGAATAGTATCTAAAATTACATAAAAAAGAATAAGCAAAAAATTATACATATATTAAAGATTATATTAAAGTTGATGGAAAATTCAGTATTATTACTATTATTGAAGCATTAATATTAATATTGACTTAATATTATCCATAGACACATTTAAAAATGGATATATTTAAATATTGGAAAAGGGATATGAAGTTATTTATTCAATTTGGATGTAATTTAACGTTGATAAGATTCTACTCGATTTCAATGAGAATTTATACTCTCTCAGCTCTCTGTTCTATAAACAAGAAGATGGCAAAAAACGCAAATTTATATGTATATACATATTTCTATCTTAATAATAATATTGTACAATATTAATACAATCATCTTTAATGTGTTACAGCGAGTTGCTCAGATAAAATAACGATAAACGGCTTTAGAAAAGAGAGGAAAAGAAAAAAAAAGAAAAAAAGGGATGAAAACGGATGGACAAGAGAGACGAGAAAAAAAGAGGAGAAAACAAAACAAGAAACACAAGAATAGAGAACAAAAGAAAATATAAGAGCCTTCACAAAGGTTAAAAAATAAAACAGCAGAAAAAGTATCAAAAGAAAAACGAGGCGGAAGAACGAAGCTTTGACAAGATTGTTATTGTGATGTTTATTGATGAGATTTAAAATGTCATTATAAAGTACTTTGGATGTCCAGATTATGGAACAACAATAAAAGCAACCACAACAACAACAACAACAACGCCCAACAAACATTGAAGAAGAGTGACAGGTTTTTATGTCAAAGTTGAAAAGCGCTGTAAAACTGTTTGTCAACAACAATGACAACAAACAAGTTAAAGAGACAAGACAGATGGACAGACAGACAGACAAATTGAAGAGTAATGTGATAAATTAAGCAAAATTCACATAATTTCTTGGGATTTTTCTACTGTGTATCTAATGAAACATGTCAAATATATCTTTTCTTTAATTTTCTTATATTCAATTATTAGTTTAGCTATAATTAATTTAACTTTTTTAAATTTTATAAATTGTATTCGAAATTTTATATTTATTTTGAGCTTTGATATCCTTTAATATTTATACTTGGCTTCTCTCACTTTATTCATCCTTGAAGAGGGACTTGAAGTCGAAATTTAGCACCTGGAATATCCAATAAACTGAAGACAAAAGGATAAAAATTCCAGACACAGATTGAATTCAAAAGAATACTGGATTCGATAAGGTTTCGTATGTCATGAATAAGCATGAGCATCTAAACCATGATCGATGTTATAGGTATTAACCATTCTAATATTTCAAACCTAATTTTTATAAACAAAATAACGAATCAGTATCTACTGATATCTAGCTGATTACAGTAGGAAATGTCTTAATTTTAATAATTACTAAAAAAGTCGACCTGGAATATAAAAAACATTCTCCTCAGACCCATGATATCCCTTCTTATCACCATCTTATCGATATTATAAGAATGTAGAGTGTAGAACAATTCGTTGTGGGGCACTTAAAACACGTACTTAGTTCTGCTACGAGTTCGAAACACACACACAAACACATTTTATATTTATTTTTTCAGTTTTTTCCTTACTTTTTGTTTCTTTTTGTGAACAGCAACCGTACGGAAATATTTTTGTTGTTATTTTTTTTACTTTTCTAACTTATTATTTTACATGTTAGCATTGTTGTTGGCATTGTTATTGTTGTTGTTGTAGTTGCTGCAGTTTCATTGTAACGGTTCCATAGTTGTATGCATTTTATTGTTATTTTTGGTTGTTGTTGTTGCAGGTTCAACGCCGCTGGGACCTTTAAAGTATGCAAAATGATAACAAAAGTGTCCAAAAACTGTTTGTTGTACAATCAAAGTATGCTTTGTTTTGTATACTGTTTGTGTGTATGTGTGTGGGTGGGTTGGCCAAAGTGGGTGCGTGGGCATGAGTACATGCGTGTATTTGGGTGTATGTGTGTGAGTAGTGTTGGCCATTTTGTTAGCAACCTGTAAACGCGTTGTTCATGCACTTTATTATGACATAACAGACGACGATATACGTTTAAAAGTAACGTAGTATCAGTATATTTTAGCCAGGATAATATTATAATTCACTGAGGTTATTTCTCATATGTACAAAGTTGATAATAATAAAAATGAAATAAATAAAAATAATAAAAATAAAATTCTTAAATAAAAAATAAAAACAATTTTTCACCACTCAATGATTTCAATTATAATTCATTTGAACCCGCCTCTCAAGTCGCATGCAAAAAATCAACCATCATTTAATGATTTTAAGCTCTAAACAGATTTTCCATTGGCCACAAATTCGCACATTAAATTAAATTAAATCCTGTCTGCAATCCGACCAGGAAAAAACCAAAAAATAACCAAATATTAGACCATCCAGCAGTAAAACCTCGGAAAATGACGACGAACGAACGAATTCGAGTGCGAAAAACGTTCGTCGATGGCTTCACAACAATAACAAAGTGAAATATGTTCAAAATTAATACGTTCGGTTATCGTGTGGTTGACTCTTCATCACCGCGAAAGCCACCGTCGTCCACCATCAAACAACGCATCCAGCAAGCAAGAAGAACAAGCATCACTACGCAAAAACTCGACACTCCCGCCTTCGCTGTCACTCGTCACATTATCATTAGCGGCTTCCAGCTACGAGTCGACAGAGAAGCATCCGTCAACGTTGGCTTCGTCGTTGGCTTCGTTGTCGGCTTCGTCACCGCAGTCGTCGTCAGTCGCGGATTGTTAATTCAAACGGCAACAATTAGCAACAAAATTTCCGTCATTTTGTTGTCTTTTTATGTATAGTTTTATTACGCACTATTATGTGTATTATTGTTGTTGTTTGTAGCTCCATGCGCCATTTTCAAAAATTGTGGTGGCTGCTGCTGCTCTCTCACTGCTCTTAAAGTAGTTGTAATTGCTTTGCATTAAAATGTTCCTCGAGGCTGATTTACCATATACAAAAGTCATGAATTCATTGATATATGTTTGTACATATGAGCAAAATATTCAAAATGAACAATTGTTGTTTTACTTTTCATTGCTTTTTTGTTCATGTCTTTTTTTCCTTCCATCATAATTCAAATGTAATGATTTTATGAATTTTTTTCACATAAAATTTGAAATTTAAATGAAAATATTTTTTATTACATAGTTTAATGAATTTAATATATTTTTTTTATTTTGCATATTTACATGTTTTTAATGCATTTAAATTTTTAATAATTTTTTCTGCAGGAAAAGCAATTTCAGTGAGAACTATGAATTGATGAATGTTTTAGAGAATTTTAATACAAATTTAGGAGATCGTACATATATATACGAGCATAATAAAAAAATCTCTACTCATATCTCAACACAATTCAACCTACGATATAATATTTAAACCTACGATATCCATAAATTCCACGATTTATTTTTATTTTTTTCCAGACTTCCACTTTAAACAAACTTCCATTTTTTCTAGTTAAGAAACACTTAAGAAATCTGTTTTACTTTCTATCATTTATTTAAATAATTCATCTCTACGCGATGTTAGAGTTGCATTTTATTAACCCATTTTCTTTGATAACCGAGTTAAGTACAGCACTTGTTTTTGTAGAGATTATGAAGTAGATTTCTCCCTCTCTCGCTCTCCCTCTCACTCCTTATTCTTCTGTATGAGTCACATACGCATTGTCGTCTTCTCACTGATACTCTTCTCACGTGCTTTAATTTTAATTCATGTACATTCATGTTTAGGATAACTCATAAGAATTTTTGTAGCTTTTTTGTAGTCTCTTCTCTTGTATTTTTTTCAAGTGAGTTTCTTTTCATTAACACATATTTTAATGCAAATTAATTCAGACCTATTTTTCAATGAAGCAAAACCTCCACATTTTTACTAAGCACAACGATGTAATATAATGTAATGTAATGTAACCGCAACTTAATGCGGTGGACACACAGAATAAAATTATACACACTGAAGAGCACTAGCAGCTCATATGCACATTAAAATATTCCTTAAGTAACTTATACCTTCAGCTATTAAAAGCAACTTAAATTATGCGAAAAGTCGTCGAAAATAAGGAACAACAAAGTTGTCTTTAAAGATTTCGCATTTAATTCATTCCATTCACTGAAAAGTTTCGTTCATTCATCTCGCTAAAAAGAAGCCAGCGAATTAAATTCGTTAATTATTTTGTTCAGTTTTGGATAAGCGAGTGCCACACATAAAAGAAACAATATTTAATCAGACAAAAGAGACTCGCTATAAAAATTAGCAACAACAACTACACCAACAACAACTACAGCAACACTAACAGCCAATAAAAATAACAAAGCGCAACAAGAATGTTTTTTTTCCACTGAGTCATTATATAAAATTTTTATTTCGCTTTATACTCACACAATGAAATACGTATCCTGTCTCTCTGTGTGTGTGTGTGTGTGCTGTGTTATCCTACAGACTTCCCTTCATTTCAGTTTATTTCCCAGAAGCACGGCGCGCTTCAACTCCGGCGACACTCGCCGTAACTTTGATATTTTAGCCAGGACATAAAACAGGCAACAAAAACAGGGGAATTACATAAACAGGGAGAGACAAAAGGATAGAAAGGACGAAAAGGACGGCTATGATAACTGAAAAATGCAACACAAATGAAAGGCAACAAAAGTAGGTGAAAGAGGTGTTGTGGCGGCGAGAAGGTGGGGAGAAGAGAAGAAGGTGAGGAGTCACAAAGAAAGGTGAAAAGAATGTCCTGAAGTCATGGCCACCGAAGTGTTGGGAGAGAGCCTCAGTTAAGAGAGGGTTCCCGGCGAGAGGGGTCGACGAACGAAGAAGAACGCGGCTTATCAGCGAAAAATGGAAACGTGGAAAAACGTGCAGCACATTAAAAAGGGTGATAACACTAAATAAAAGAGAAAAACAAAAAATAATCGCAGTGAAACTGATAAGCAAAGTGAAAGCCAAATTAATGAGTTGATGATGTCGAGTGCAGAGGAAAAAAGAGCTTATAAAGGACCCGACCAACGCGAGTGGAGCGAATTCAACTCTAATGAAGAGGAACTCAGATTAATAGAAAGGACACAAAAGCAAGAGCACGAAATGGAGTAGAGGCAGGAGCAGAACTCAGACTCAGATCACGATTATTAAAACTTGATTATTTGTAAAATATTTCAATTATTATCGTTAATTAATTGCTATTCCTCCAAACCATCAGATCGTTTATAATGCTTCGCCTTCTTCATCATTTTTAAAATAGCTTTTCTTAAGCTCTATTTTTTATTGTGGAAATTCTACGATTTCTTTTTAACAGTTTTCCTCATCTTTGATTATTATTTGGAGTTTCTCCTTATTTTCTGACGCCAAAAACTTGGATTTTAACACCTTTTTTTAAGGTGTGGTAAAAAAAGTCGATTAAAAATTCAGTACAGCGGATAAAAGAATATAAAAAAAATATTAATTTAACTGAGCTCTTAGCCAACCACTACAAAAATTGGTCAACAAGTATTGGCAAAAAATGCACAATTTACGCGCTCCTCAAGCAAGACATCGAAATGAAAGGAATTTTCACGGGTTCTGAGGGATGGAGGTGGTGGGGGAAAAGAAACGAGAGAAAATGAGAGAAGCTTAACTTGATGCCAACGTCTTGTTTTTGTTAGTTGCTTTGTTGGTCCTTTCTGTTGGCCGCTTTTTGTTGTTGACTGCTTTCGTTGCTCCATGATGGCCGTAACCAGGAAATGAGTCCACCACCACAAGCTTTGTCGACTTGACTCGATGCGCTTCTGGCTGCAATTATTTGTGGTGCGATGAAGGGTTTAGTTTTTATTCAGAAGGACTGTTTAGCAGCTGTTTGGTTGTTGTTGTTGTATATTTTAAAGGATGACAGAACAATCATGAGGCTGGAAGAATGGGAAATCGAAAGAAAATCTCAAAACTTCTTAAAAACGTGTTGCCGATAAACTGTCTGTTGCTGAGACACCAGAAACCACAACAACAAAAACAATTCAGAGCGAAATTAAATTCGCCTTCATGCATCACATTTAATGTGGCAAACTTCAAGGAACTGGAAAAGAAAATCCTTAATTTAGGGAAAACCAAAGTCAAAACGAAGATCGGAAGCTAAATAAAATGCTTGGAAATTCATTGAGTACGCATTCGAAGTAGCCAAGGACTTGGAGTAAAACTGCTTAATCCGTGAAAAATTGACAATTTATTGCCACAATCGATACTGTTTGTTGCGAGATTATGTTGGCCAAAACCAATACGCTTCGCAATCACACAGAAGCACACACACAGACACACACACATACACTCGCAACACACGCAGTATTTCACACATACTCGTACATGGATGATGTATGTACATGATACCAACATAACTCGTGAACCGATACAGTGGTGGCAAATGACATTTTATTATTATTACAGCTCAAAGTGTTGATCTCTGGCTGCAGTTTTATCATGTCTTTTGTAGAGAGTACTTTTGTATGTGTGTTTAATACTATTCTCGCCACCACTGTATATCCAACACATGTACATACAGTGCAGCATTTCTGTGCTTGTCTGAAGCGATTCCTTTGTGTCCACGCTGCTTTTGTTGTTGCAGACAAAAGTCTGTAACGCGGCGAGCAGACTGCAACAATAAATCAACAATCTGTCTCGAATAATAATCGATTTATAGTCCATGTCATTGAAACATGCAGCCGTTGAAGAGACTTCGTGGTTTATCCGCATCGTACAGCGCCGAAATGATATTGTCGCATCGATATTATATGCAAAACATAAAAGCAACAAGTTTGTTTTAATTGTAGGATCATAGATCATCAAATTAAACTAACATAACCCATAACCATAACCCAGAGCCCATACTCCATAACTTATACCCGTTACCCATGACCCCAACCTTAACCCTTCATCTTTAAAAATACCACCCAATTTTCCTCTCTTCTCATCTCTCTCTCTCTTTTCATTCATCTTTTTCGCCAGCATAGAGTACTATAAACTAATTTCAGCTGATTACGTCACATAAAAATTAGTATCAAATTCTTTTTGCATTTCCTTTGTTCTAATTTTTTGAAATTACATACTTACAACACTCTCAACCGACTACCCTCGCCCCATTCCCAACCCTCCCTGCATGGAAGATCGAGCAAAAATTTAATATTTAAGTCTCAAGTAAGCTTCTCTGAGCTCTGCATAAAATTCAATTTGTTTCACCGCACGAAGAGCCAAAATCTATCCATGTGCATGTTCCGTCTTTCATATTCATGAGACGTGTTTCCTGTTGGTGTATTTTAAAGAATTTTTCACGCGCAATTTTAAGCAGCATTCAGAGTGTAAAAACTTCACTGTTGTGCTCGACTCTGCTCTACTTTGCTCTACCCTACTCTAGTCTACTTTGTTCCTGCGATGACTCCTTTATAGCTCCAGGGGGGGCTAATTTAATAAGATAATAAATATTATGAACATGCTAGAAATTGAAATGATTAAAATTATGTATGAAATCCCGACAGTTTAAATTTTGTCTAAAAATTAAAGAAACAACTTAAGTTTGACAACAGATAAAAGTGTCATTTTAGTGTGGCGCCTAAAAGTATACTGTTGAAATAATCACAGAAGACGCTCCCTGGACGCAAACCAAGTTATTGGCAAGCGACTGTCAAGAAGAATAAAACTGTCAGAAGCAGGTTTATTTATAAACAGTTCGAAGACAGCACACTCACGCACACTCGAAAATACAATAACACGCACACACACACACACACACAAGCACACTTCCTTCATACGAGCAACATTCAATGCGTACAAAGTCCTGACGCTTATGCTTCTGCTGACGCTTATGCTCTGCGACTGAGTTTGTTTGAGTGCATGTTGTTATTATTGTTATTGTTCCTGTTTCTTTTGCTCTTTCATATTTATATGAAAAACTTTTTGACAGCTCTTTCAAAGGGCAAAGTAATGGCAACCCTAGCAATTTGGTGCATAAGTAAGAAAGTCGATGCTGACTTTTGAAGGAAGCGCAAGAAGCAAGGATTTCAAAATGATTTTCTGTATTTATAAATTCAACCAAACACACACATTCAACCGTACACACACACGCGCAATCACACAAGCCATATAAAGTAATTTTCTCTCCATCACAAGTGTTGCCGCAATCGTAAATTTAATATTATTGCTATTTTTATATTATTTTTATAAAGCCAAAAGGATGGTGAGAGAGAGGACGATGCTGTGCTGCTGATGTTGTTGTTGTGTCTCTTGGTATTTTTTCAATTAAGTGTGGAGAAAATATACGCTTTTTTACGTATACTCCATTTTTTATGTAACATCGATAATGTGTGTCTGTCTGTCGTTTAAACCTGCCAGCTTCACTTTTCAGTCAAATTAATTTTTTTGCAGTTACACATAACAAAAGGAAGAGAGAAAAGATTCCAGAAAAAATTGTGAAATTGACGATGGCGAATTTAAATTTCGTTCTCTCGTCGTCCAAACAAAAAAAAAACCCAATTAATTGTTAACGGTAATGATTATTCAACCAACCATATTTAAATACTTGTTTTTTATGCCCGCTTTATTAAAAACTTTACTCAAGCGGCACGGAAATTGATTTGCATCTAAAATTTATTTTAATATTCCAGTTCACAAAAAACAGATTATTCACGAATAAAATTCTTCCACCTTCTGCTCTTAATCTCCATATCAATCTGTTTGAGAATCAAGTTAACTTTTAGTTTGGATTAGAGTTTAAATGAAGAAATTTCCTTAGTTTTGTTTTACTTTATTTATCTCGATTTTTTGAGTTATTGATGTACAGAGTTAATGCGTGCGTTGTACTTTGATGTAGACTTTGCGGAGAACTGAACAAGAGCCAAAATTAAAACAAGTCTTAACCTTGTAAAATGCTCAAAAATTCAGAGCTTTAGTTACAGTTAGAAATATATAACTATGAATAAATACAGGGTGATTGTTACATTCCGCCCGCCTCGTCACATTAAGGGGACGAAATTATTATATAATACATTAATCAATCTTAATTTCAAGTTGTATAAGAAGTCTGAATCGGGAGTGGGCACAGCTTTACGATAGGCCTCTTTAGCACGGATGATTGTGTTTTGATAGTTGCTACTCGAGTTAAGCCATCAGTACCAGGATGAACTTCTAGTATACGTCCGAGAGGCCACTTAGACGGAGGATAGCGTTCATCCGAAATGAGTACTAAGTTACCAGGATGAATCTGATCAGTGCTCTTTTTCCATTTTGATATGGCTTGAAAACGTTGAAGATATTCTTTTGACCAACGATCCCAAAAGCGTTCCAGCATCTGTCGGAGAAGTTGCCAACGAGAAAGTCTTGATAAAGGTATTTCGCAGAGTGATGGCTCGGGAATCGATGTTAAAGCTGAACCTATAAGAAAATGACCTGGAGTTAGTGAATTCAAGTCAGTAGGATCATCTGAGAGAGGGCATAATGGCCGTGAGTTGAGAACCGCCTCTATTTGTGTGAGCAACGTAGTAAGCTCTTCAAATGTTAGTGAAGTATCTCCAATTACGCGCCTTAAGTGAAACTTCACTGACTTAACGCCAGCCTCCCATTTTCCTCCGAAGTGTGGAGCTGAAGGGGGATTGAATTTCCATTCAGTTCCATCGTTCGATAAAAGAGTAGCGAGTTTTCCAAGCTGCTGAGATGATGTGGAAAATAATTTCCTGAGCTCTACATCAGCGCCTACCAAATTGGTACCGCAATCGCTTGTCAGTGTAGCACAGATCCCGCGTCTTGACGTAAATCGTTTATATGCAGCGAGAAATCCTTCAACGGTGTAATCAGATGCAGCCTCGAGGTGTAGTGCAGATGTTGAAAAACAAACGAAGAGGACTATATAGCCTTTATGTTTCTTCGCTCCTCTCCCTCTCCATGTTTTGATCATAAGCGGACCAGCATAATCCACTCCTGCATGAAGAAAAGGTCTTGATGGAGTAGTTCTAGAAGGTGGGAGTTGACCCATCAATTGCTTTGCAGTTATTCCACGTTGACGAGCACATCGAACGCAACGAAGAACATGATTTTTTACTGGTGCACGTCCACCTAGAATCCAGTACGTTTGTCGAATGTAGGCCATAGTTATTTGAGTGGCCCCATGCATAGTCTTTTCGTGTGCGTCAGCGATTATCAACTTAGTTAGCGTCGATTCGCGTGGCAATATTAGAGGATGTTTAGTGTCTGGATCTAGGAGTGCATTACGAAGTCTGCCACCCAAACGTAGCATTCCTTTGTCGTCCACGAATGGTATCATCTTGCTGAGTGGATTAGAGTTAGACAATGTTTGACCTTTTGATAGTAATTTTATTTCTGAATTAAAGTAGGCTCTTTGAGTAACTTTAACCCAAAAGAGATTTTCAAATTTTAGTTCCTGAGGAGTGATGAATGAATTAAGATGACTTTTTCTTAAAATTACTCTTCGACATATAGCAGTTATTCTCAACAGACGCGTTATATTTGAATACCTTTCAATAAGTTCCCAGACTGATAAAACCTCTTTGTATGTATGCGTGATTGTCTTCGGTTTTTCTTCAAGATTGATATCACGGCCTAATTCTATTTTGGATTTTGGCCAAGAGGAGGAATGAGATAAGAGCCAACTAGGCCCATTCCACCATAGAGAATTTTTAAGTAGTTGTTGGTATGAGATACCACGGGAAGCGCAATCTGCTGGGTTATCTTTACCTGAGATATGATGCCATATTGCTGAAGGAGTTGATTCTTGTATTTGAGTAACGCGGTTCCTTACATAGTCTCGCCATCTGGATGGATGTCCATTTATCCATGTTAGCGCGACAGAAGAATCGGTCCAGAGGTGTATTGGTGCTTCAAAGAGATTGAGGATCTTTTGTATGTGACTTGCTCTTTTTGATAACATAAGTGCCGCTGTTAGTTCTAATCTTGGAATTGACAACTTTTTTAGAGGCGCTACTTTCGTTTTTGCCTCAACGATATTTATGCGAATTACGTCGAAATCTTCTATAACTCTTATGTAGATAACAGCTGCCATTGCGTGTTCAGAGGCATCTGAAAATCCATGAATCTCTACTCCCAGTGCTTGCATTGATTTACCGATCCACCTTGGAATTGAAAGCTGAGATACAGTTTGTAGTTCTTGCATAAAGGAAACCCAACGTTGAGATAAAATCTCTGGAATAGCATCATCCCATTGAATTTTTAACATCCAAAGGTCCTGCATGAATATTTTTGCTCGAATAGTGATCGGACTAATCCATCCAAGTAGGTCGAAAAGTTTTGCAATGCATGATAATAATTTTCTTTTTGTATATGGAGATCTAACTGACAAATATGGAGAAACGAAAGTGAATGTATCAGAGTCTGGTTGCCAACTGATTCCTAGTGTTCTAACTGATAATGAGTCATCAAAAATTAATGAATTTCTTGATGTTAAACGATTTTTAGAGATACTAGTTAATATGCTTGGTTCATTTGTGGACCATTTTTGAAGTTGAAAACCGCCCGCCATGCACAAACTATCTAGCTGTTTTACAACTTTCTGGGCTTCTTCGACAGTATCAGCTCCACCAAAGGTATCGTCAACGTATGTACCCTTCTTGATTATGTCGACAGCAGCAGGAAACTGATGACCTTCGTCTAATGTTAATTGAGTTAAGACGCGGTTTGCTAAATATGGCGCTGGACCGAGTCCATATGTGACAGTTTTCAAGACAAAAACTCGTATTTCTGGAGATGGAGGTGTACTCCATAAAATTCGTTGATACGTCCAGTCATTTGGATGAACTAAAATCTGACGGAACATCTTTTCAATGTCCGCAGAGAATGCGAAGCGAAACTGTGCCACCATGTGATAACATTTGATATCTCTAATTGGAGTTTTGGACCAACGTGTAAAACATCGTTGAGAGATTTTTTGCTGCTTGTTTTACAAGAGCCGTTAAAAACAACTCGTAACTTTGTTGTAGAGCTCGACTCCCGTAGGACTCCATGATGAGGTAAATAGTAACCATGAGTTAACGTATTAAGTTTATCAGAAATTGGCGTCATATGACTGAGTTCCTCATATTCTCGAAGAAATTCGCAATATTGTTTAGTTAATTCAATATTTGATGAAAGTTTTTGTAAAACGTTAAGTAATGCTTTATAAGCATTGTTATACGACTCACCCAACTCTTCTGGAGATCTTTTAAATGGAAGACGTACAATATATCTTCCTGAAGCTGCACGTTTATGTGTAGACACAAAATGAGATTCACATTCTTCTTCTTCAGCTGATAAAATGTTTTCTGTAGTATCGTGATTTTCTTGTAGCCAGAAACGCTGAATTTGTTGATAGAGATCGTGATCCACGCAACATTGAAACCCTTGTATGTTGCGAGACCCGCAGGCGCTGTTGATTTCCTCCCCACTGATACCTGATATTATCCAGCCTAAAGCTGTTCGTTGAGCTATTGGAGTATTTACATCCCCTTTTAATATCTCATTTTCGAGAAGATAGCCATAAATATCTGCACCCAAGACTAAATCAATATGTCCGGGTTTCATATAACTTGGGTCAGCCAGTGTGATTCCTCGTAGATGTGGCCATTCCCCTGGAGACGATTCTGTTGAAGGTAACTGAGCAGTAAGTTTTGGTAAAATATATGCGGTTACGTCACATTCGAATTGTGAGGAAAAATGTGGAAGTAGTTTGAACGATACCACTCCCTTCGTAGAGCCCGCACGTTGGGCGCCAATCCCAATGAGAGGAAACGTTGCATTCTGACGTTTAAGGTGTAGTTGATGTACTAAAAATTCACTTATAAAAGAGATTTCTGAACCCTGATCCAGAAGAGCTCGTGCTCTCAGCTCTTTTCCGTTGTGAGAACGGAGTCTGACGCTTGCGGTTGCAAGGAGTACTTTGGAGGAACTAAATTCGCGATTAGGTAGAACATGATTGCTTACTGCTGCATTTGATGAGCATGGATCCTGACGTATATTGATATTGGGCTGTTGATTTGTAGATGGTGATGAGTTCGAAGAAGTCTTACTGAAAGCGTCAGTTATTGCAACTGGCACCTGCTGAGCGTTATGAATTGAAGAGTGATGGTTTGCTCCACAGTACTGACATCTTTTGGAGCTTCTGCACATCGCTATTCGATGCGGCCCTAAGCAATTAAAACAAAGTTTTTTTTCGACGACGAAAGCATGTCGTTGCGCTGGAGTCTTGCTTTGAAATATCGGACATCTGGCTATATAATGCTCATTACTGCAAAGAGAGCAAATATTATTAAACGATTGATTAGTTAAATTATGTGAAACCTGAACAGGCTTGGATTGTATTGCTGAGAGATGAGTTTTGACTCCTTGTTGATACTTTGATTTATGAATTGCATCCTGAGATCTAGGTTGCGTCGAAGAAATTGAAGAAATTCTAGATTCGATACTTTCCAGAGCTTGAATACGTCCACACAGAAACGTTTCGAGATCTAAGAACGAAGCTGGCATCTTTGAGGCTCCACAATGTACCTCCCAAGCTTCGTGTGAAGAGCGATCGAGCCTCTGTACAACAATATGTACAATCATATAATCCCAATGTTCAATTGGTGCTCCAAGTGTCTTGAGACTTCCAAGAGATTGTTTCACCATTGCAAGTAAATATTTTAATTCACTCGCTGACTTTTTTTGCATCACCTTTAGTTGGAAAATTGTCTCGATATGCTGATCAATTATGATTCTTTTATTGTCGTAACGTTCACACAGTAAATCCCATGCCGGTGTAAAATTTTCAGAAGAAATAGGTAGATTAGAAATTAACTGTTCAGCTTCTCCATTGAGACTAGAGCGAAGGTAGTGTAATTTTTCAACACAAGAGAGATCTTTATTTAGTCTTATCATAGAAGTGAACAAATCATGAAAAGGGCGCCATGATTGATAATCGCCAGAAAATTTTGGGAGCGTAATTTTTGGCAAAGTATGACTATGCTTAGACAGGTGGTGGTTGAGAGATAAACCTGTTTGATTTAGCGTATCTTCAGAGAGAGTTTCATTGGTAGACTCTAACACAACAAGCATTGTTGCACGCGCATTTGCGTAAGCTTCTTCACAATGTGCGTAAGTATTAGTTTTGAAGTAAGGCAGCTCACGTACATTCTCTGAAGAGCGAGCACCACACAGTTTGTCATGACCAGATTGAAATCTCCCCCAGTTGGCGTCCAAGAGAGTCAACCGCGTTTGTATGTGTGCCCTAGTGTTGGCGTTGTCGCCAAGATTTTTGAGATTTGCAATTGAATTCTTAATGAGATCCATAATATCATGTTGCTTCAGTATAAGAGCCTCTTGCGCTAAAGACATTTTTTTTTTTCTCTTCGAAGATGAGTATAACAATTGAAAGATGAGTACAATAAACCTGTTTTGTGTACGGTTCTTTCTTGACTAGTTTTGGTATAGAGAAGTTTTCTTCACGATAACTCTAACTGTATTAAAATATTTGTCACTTTCATGTATTTTATAACTTTTTAATTTTTGATGAAAAATATAAATTTGTTTCAATTTTTTTTTTTTTTTTAATCAGTTTTTTTTTTTTAGAAAATTACTTCAAAAAAAAACAACATCCGGCTCGAAGGACCATAAATGTTTGAGAATCAAGTTAACTTTTAGTTTGGATTAGAGTTTAAATGAAGAAATTTCCTTAGTTTTGTTTTACTTTATTTATCTCGATTTTTTGAGTTATTGATGTACAGAGTTAATGCGTGCGTTGTACTTTGATGTAGACTTTGCGGAGAACTGAACAAGAGCCAAAATTAAAACAAGTCTTAACCTTGTAAAATGCTCAAAAATTCAGAGCTTTAGTTACAGTTAGAAATATATAACTATGAATAAATACAGGGTGATTGTTACACAATCAAATTCGATATCGAAGCTTTTTTAATATGAGTACTTTTTTGAATATACTTCGCTGACGATACACTGACAGAAGGAAAAGATATTTTAATGAAAATGAACTCTCCAATCGAACAGATTTTTAGATTTTCTTGATATTCTACGATCTGAAAAGCGATTCTTATCCACTCAACAGATTTAAGATCGCTAGGTTTAGAGTACCAATTAACGGTTATATTTTCATCGTCATAACCATCACAAGATTATAATACGATTCGGAGATCCTTAAGGAGTGACACTTCATCACTAGATCACTTTTCCATTACTCGACCTTATAACTATTCGACTTGAAACAGAACTCTTCTCAGATTTATTTTATTTTATTACTGTTTTACTCAGTATTATATCTAAATTATACCCTGCTATATATCACGCCCACATTTGACCACTATACTGCACAAGAGTTTCCTGAAAAGACGACGTTAAAGTTCATATTCGTTTAAATTAAGCTCAATAAATCAAGAATTTCAGTAGCCCAGTAATCTTTACTCTCCTTTAAACTCAGAACTCAGATTTTACCTCATTTACTTCAGTTATCCCACTTAAAGCCGATTAATTGACATCTTCTGACATCTGACACTTGACACTTGAACATTGTGATTTTCTTTCATAAAACTTATTCATGATTAATGATTTTCTTTACATCGCATCTATACAAATATAATCGTAGGATTCAGGAGAACGGATGCCCTTGTTTGAGACATAATATTTTTTATTGCGTTAATTCCTTTTGACTTTAACCCTTAATAAGCAAATTTGCCTTTTGTACCGCTACTTTTTGTAACGGAACTTTAGTTCCGAACAGACATTAATTTATTAGTACATGCTTATCATATCATATAACTACTCCAGATAACTTCTTAATCGGAAGCACATCTTTAACCCTACCCAAAATAGAGTCCATGACAGATAGATAGCAGTTTTCTACACACTGTTCTCTGCAGATTTTAAAAGAGCAAAAAGAATGATGAAACCCCAACTAAAAGATTCATTCAAAGAAAAGTTGTAAGTCTGGAGTCACCAATTCAATTACTTTTTAATGTTTTAATGTTTATTTACACAGGTTAGTTTGTAAGTTCAATGATATTTAGACATGAAACTGGTATACAGTTTAGAATACTAACAGGTCAATTTTTTCTCAGAAATTACATTCTTATAACCTTGCATAAATAATATCACATGATACACAATTAAATTGCTTCGGGTTAAAAATTTCCTCTAATCTAAGCGAAAATTAATAGAATTGCCAGTGTATGTGGTCATTAAGTCATCGGAAAAATGCATTAATATTGGAGAGTGTCACAGTTAATGAACACAGTGATATAAGGGTAAACGGAAAAGAGGATTAACAAATGAAGATTAATCGTTTTCTTCTTTAGGTAGTCGTCATGACAGAAGCTTATTCGATTATTTCATTAGATGTTGATTCTATCATATATTCTACGAAAGAAAACGGAGGATGTTATGGGAAAGTACAGGATTTGATAGGAAAAAGCAATACAAGACTAAACAGATATAATAACCGTGATATAATAAGCGTTTGCAAAACATTGTTAAGAAGAATTCAAATCACCATCATTAAGAAGACACTTAAGAGGACAGTCACAGAAGTGCCTGACCCAACAAAGCAAACAAAAAAAAACTTCGTACACATTTATAAGTTACTTCTAGAACTACCCTCATAAAAACCCTTCTTTAGTACAAGTAATTTTACAGGGAGCTAATAACTAAAAGGAGCGATTTTCTGCTTAGATTGTAGACCCAGTAGATTGTAGAGAAGCAGCTGTTATCATCAGATATCATTGTAGAGAAGCAGCTGTTATCATCAGATATCATTGTAAAAATCCATATAAACAAACGAGTAACATGTATTTCCCAGACTGTTTTATAACATTCTTCCTCACGATTATTTATGTATACTTGCTGTGGTACTCATGGTAATATAAATACTTTGAAATTCCATCTCTAATTTCTCCAAACATTAATTAATTGTGTTCAAAGGCTTTGATGTTGTATAAAAGGCTTTGATGTATTTTTTTTTTTCTTAAATCAAACAAACATTTACATATATACAGAAAGCTGCAACATAATGGTGACCATAGCTAACCAACCATAATAAAAAAGGCGCTCGATTACCTTAAAAACTTAGTTCTTTAATTTTCCAGTTTGTTTTTCCTCTTTAGAGAGGAGACCAAACATTGCATGTACCCTTTAGAGAACCGACAGACCGAAAGCAATAAGAATTTAAAGCACAAAAAAGCGCATTCCGATTGACTCGTTGCAATGGAGTTGGCCAGCTGTGTAATTAACCGCCAGAGTTCAACAGACGGATTCTACCTCTTAATAAATGAAGCTACTTAAAGGAGAATAATAATAGAAGGAAAAGAGTCATAAAGAAATAGAGCCAGAGATCAAAAAACACCCTAATTGACTCATAAATTTAAAATTTATATTCAAATCTTATTTATTTCTTTCGCTGTACAAATTTGGAGTACTTTAATTCCTAGTTTACTTTGTTCTTGTCCCTTACTCACTCTCCTCTCTACATTCTTATGGATTATTAAACTGGTATCGGATCCATTCTTTTCCTTGACATACACCATAAACCAATAAAAATTACACTCTCCTATATTTGATGTCAAAGTTCTCATGACTTCGTGATGGTTTTTTTTATTCTGTCCTACGTTTTTATGGTTGGCCCACTTTTGCGTCAATCTCAAGAAACTGTTTAAAGTTTCCAGCACAAGACTCAATCATACGTATAACGAAATGCTAATTTTTTGGACAGGACTTAAGTGGAAAAGTTTTTCGCCATCAAGTTTTTGAGCATATACGAGTAGTTAATACGCAAACTTCTTCTTGCCCCCCTCTCAAAATCTCTTTTATTTTCTCAAAATACTCTACACTTGGTCTCATTCATTTTCTATCTCTATCTCTCTCGCTCTCTCTCTCTCCCTATCTCTCTCTCCCTCTCTCTATCTATCCCTCTCTATCTGTCTTATACTTTCAGTCTTTTTGTGCACGACTAACTTTACATTTATCCATTCCGTTACAAATTTCTTTCTCCGGATCTGCAAACATGTTGAAAGTCTTGTCGAAAGTTTATTTTGAAGTCTGGGCAACTTTCGTCCTTCGAAAGCAGCGATACTGATTTCAGTCAACAGTATTTTGTTCATCCTTCTTCTTTATATTTGGCAGTAGAGAAAGTTTGTCCCTATCGACAGAACCGTTCTTGTTGACGTGCTTAATTTAGTGGATTTTTTTTCTAGATTAGGAGGGTTTAGATTTTCGATTTTTTTTACTATTTCAAGCTGTAGATATTTCGAGTGGCTTTTTAACGTACTCAAAATGAACACGCTCATTTTTTGAATGAAAAATTAGAGAAGAGGCCAACTTTTGCTTTGTACATGCCAATTATTACCGGATTGAATGTTGTGGTTTGTCACCGTGGATCAGATAAAACTTCCGTCCAGTGGAGTGAAGTGATTCGAGTAGTGATACGGCCTCAAGAAATCTGAAGTCGAGAATTAAGTAAAGAAAGTGGTCGCAACAAATCCATTTGCTACAGAGAGACACAAATGTTTATAATATATCGTTCCACTGAAAGCAGAAATCATTGAACGACCCTATAATGGCCGGATTTCACTTCTGCATGTTCAAAGAATCTTAAAGGTTTTATTAGAGTGATATGTGGGCCAGAAGTACCCAATCTTGGTAAATGTTGTCTGAAAAATTACTATAGTCTTAAGGGTAGATTAAGTTTGAAAACGTTGTTGAACATCTGACAATGATTGATAGCCATCAATACCCCATCCCCACCTTCGTCCTCATACTCATGATCATCCTCAACCCTCAATCCTCAATCGTTAATCCTCAATCTTCATCATCATTCTCACCTTCTGAAAGAAACATCGAGAAATCGAATCCTGCTCGTGAAAAGATTGGAAATATTTTGACCTGCGCTGAAGAATCAGCTTGTATATCGAAAGACATGAGATTTTTGGAAATCTGATACCCGACTTTTTAAAAGAACTTTAGTTAAAGATATATAGTTTTTAGCTTAGTGTACAATTAATTTATTTTTAAGAGTACCTTAAATTTAACACATCTGCATAACATTTTCGTTTACTTTCAATTTTTGTCGCCTTTTAGTTGTAAATAATTAAGATAAGTGTTCATTCAATTAGTTTTCTTTGACGCCTTTTTGAATGAAAACGTTGCAAAAGCATTCCGCACGAGTTGCATAAACGCATTACCGTTAAGAGCAACCGCTACGCGCCGCGCCTGTGCAACAGTAACGGCAACCGAAGCCAAAAGCAGCTCAAACTTCGAAGTGCAACGAATTTGAACGCATTTAAGCAAATTTCGTGGTAAGAATTAAGTGAAAACTTGCTCGATGCTCAACGCTCTCCACGTACTGCTAATGAGAAGAGGTGGCAGGACGACGGTAGGATGTTGGAGGAGGTGGTCTTGGAGAGGATGGATCTTTGTGTGTCGGGTTGTCTTTTTATTGTTGTGTACAGAATATTTTGCTATTTCCTTCATTTTACGTGTGCAAAACCAAGCAAAAGGGTGATAGACCAACCAACCAAGGGGAGGAAGCGGAATAGAGAAAGAGAGAGAGAGAAAGAGGGGAGATAAAGTAAGAAGCAAAAACAAAAATGAACATCGCAATTGTGTTCAGACTAAAACCAAAAACTATAGAATAGCAAACAATTTTGTTTCTTGTTGCAACGTTTGCGTGGCTGCCACAACAAAACGTTGAGCAACTTCTCGAAAGCGAGGGGAGAGCCAAAAGTTGGGCTCCATGCAATTTCTTAGTGAAAGTTTTGCCAAAGTATTTCAAGATACCAGAGGGGAGAAGCGGGGGTGGGACGAGGCGAGCTGCACGCTATCGTATATCCAAAGAGTTTGCCTGCAGACGGTCGACTGTAGAGTGCACTGCGCACGAATTAAAGTTGCTGCATTTTTAAAGATCATAAATTTCGTATATTAATTGCTTCTCCTCGTTTCTTTATATTCCCACCCTTGCTGCCCCTGTATAGAGTTTAATAGGATTCCCCAAGCACCTGCACTTAAATATATAATGATTAAATACGAAGCAGAAGGACAGTATAGAGCAGTCCTTCTGATTATGCAACTGCTCTCCCACACTTCCCTCATAAGGGGCATGTTTAAACTTGATCCTCAGGCTATACTTTTAAAACGGACACCCTTTCAATTTGTCTTTACGACTGTCAACGTCAACAGCTCCTCCGGTTTTTTATTCCACTTAAGGGACGTAAAACCCGGGCCTTAAATCTGCGTGTCCAAGAAATTTGTTTCAGTTTTGGGGCAGCCATAAAAAGACACTGTTTCAAATGGGGAAAACTTAACCCTAGAATGCTTGAAACTTCTGAATCATCTATTGAATGAATGATATACTACACAATGATGAAGAAAATTGAAAATTGTTGTCAAAAAATAACCACAGGAAAATCTTCATTCTTATTAATGAAGATAATGAATCCAAAATGAATCATAAGTGACTCAAAGAGAATAATAAATGAATTAATATTGAATAATAAATTAATCAAATATATCTTATCTCTACATCTACTCTTATACATGTATTTCGTGCTTGATATCTTTTTTGATATGTGATAATATACTTTATATTTTCGCATATTTACCATGTCGCAATAACAGGCTTTGAATATTTCGTGTGCCATCTGAGTGCCATCGGTCGGTGAAGTGTTAAAACAAGCATCAGCAACGAGTGACGACCAACGAACGGCCACTGAGCAGGATGACAAATTTTACGTGCCTTCATTAAAACGTGTGAAAAGAATTACGAGGAAATACAAATGTGAGCATTCGCGACTCACAACCACACAAACACACGTCTGCTCATTTTTCCACTCATTTCAAGTCCTTACTTTTATTTTCTCCACTTTCAGTGAGCTTTTCTTGATGGTCGTTTTGTTGTTGTTGTTGTTATCCTTACTCTTCCTTCCTTAGTCAGTTTCAATTCAAAGACGCTTTTCATGAAGCTGTTTTGTTTCTCGTTTCTTTCTGTCGATTCGAGTTCAAATTCGTTCATTCTTTTTAACTGCCCCATCTTTTGGGTTGGTGCCTTTGGTACACTTACATTATAATCATCATCGACATATTTGTAGGTGCCGCTGAGAATGGGGTAAATTGAAAACGATAAACTCACAGACTTCTGTCCGAGTGGACGATTTTATGTGTTCCCTTTTTTTTTTAATGACTTCGAAGGACGACTTCGAGGAAAAACATATGAAAATTTATGCGAATGAACGAAGAATTCACATTCGTGTCCTACGTAAAAGTTTCAATATTCAAAGACCCAAAATAAAGAAGAAAAAAAGCATTTTATACATAACAATAAATAAGAAACTTTTAAGTGGAGAGATCATAAGGTAAAAAAGTGTATTGTGTCTACCCTGCACCCGAAAGTATATTAAGGAAACGGTATATTAAGTTAGTCCTTCCATTTGTAAGGCACAATAAAAAGCATGCTGAGCTACGAAGACAATTTTAATAGAAATACAATCGATATTAATACCACGCACTCATTCAAAGATGGGTGCGGCCCGCCCACTTTTCATATGCCATACAGACATACATATGTAGGAGGAGAGTGTAGGGTATTTAAGCTTCGGCCAGGCCGAATACAACACTCTTTCTGATTTTTATCCATTCGATTGCCCTTCAAATTGTACTCGACTCGACTCGTTTCGATTCTAGCGAAAAGTCTCCTGAGGGAAACCGTTTTTCCTAGTTTCTAGTCCAGAACCAATCCTTAGCTACTCTGGCTGTTTTCCTCCTTCCACCACCCTCCTCCTCCTCCTTCCTTTTCCTCCTTTTGTGCAATTTCCAAAAGCAATAAATAAGTGTCCGTGTATCCAACACTTAAGCGAATAAACATTACTTCACTCCACGCATTGAGTTGTAATTGATTTTCTAATAGCGTTGTATAGCCTAGAGTCCTGTGAATTTATGTGCCCGCTTCTCGTTCTCCTTCCCCACTTCCCACCCCATCACCTTCTCCTCGCTTTTGGATAGATTTGTCCACAAAAAAGACGCCTCCATCCGCCGCCTAACAGCCTCCATTAAATGCACTCGTTCGAAACCTGCAAATGATGTGCAACTGTTAAAATGATGTCACATCAAGAGACCGAAAGGAGGGGAGCTGCAACATGACTGCATGTTCAGTAGATAGACTCATGTGTGTGTGTGTGTGTGTGTGTGTGTGTGGGTGTGAATGCAAGCATCCTGTATGCTTCGTATGCGTGTGTGTGTGTGAGTATCGCTTTCTCGATGTCGAGTGTGTGTTTTTCTGTCATGTTTGCCCTCCAAGTGTTGATGTATTGCGTTTCATCTGCTGCTGATATTCGCCAAAAATATTCATAGTTTTGCGTTCAACTGGCACAGAATCTGATACATCAGTTTTCGTGTTTCTTTTGTTGGCAGATGTATGAGATACTTTATATTGCGTGTGTGTGTGTGTGTTGACGTTGTTAGTTTCACTCAGTCGACATCTAGATTGCTACAGCCGCAGCAACAGCTTCTGAGGCATGCCGTAATAATTCATGGTTGGTGTTGACGCATCGCAGGCGATCGAATTTCTACCGCACATCATCGAAATATCGACTTCAATCGCAAAATAATTACAATCACTCGTCACCCGTTATTCGAGGTGTTGTAGACAAGATACACGTACAATCTACGGTACTCGTAAATTGAGATCCATATAAATTTCTCATCATTTATCTTATCAACAAGAAACGATGAAAGAATATTTAACTGAACTTTACTTTTAGAAGGTAATGTTAAAGCTATGCACCAAGCTTCCAAAGAGTCCATAGGGACATTAAATAGAGCAGGTGATACTTGCCGCAAGAAGTGATAGCATTATACAGGATGTACCATTATACAGTGTTAAAGGATGTAATATTATAATGAATGAAAAAAGAGTAATATTGCGGATGCTTTCCTGGAAATTTCTTCCTCACATTTCAACAGTTTTCGAAGGATTTCTTTTCTTAAATTAATATGTAATCCACGAAATCATTTCTAACCTAAAATTTACAGACGTTTAACAGTTTTCTAACGTTGTTCATCCTTCTTTTCTATACATAAAATGATATACAACTAAAAGTTGCTTCAGAAAGGAATTCGAATTCTCTGGTATCGAATTCTTTTATATGATTATATTATATTAATATGCATCTAAAAATACCGTAATCTAAAGATAGGTAAAAATCTTCCCTAAATATTAAAGTCTCCTCTAAAATCCTTATAACCCAACACAGTTATAGTTATCACAACTTCACATCACACTTACATATCTAATCGCCCTCAAAATTGTTCACACAATTATTTGGTATCTTAGCGCATACTCAACGGATTCTTAGCGAATCCTCCACAGAACCCTCTTTTAAAACATTTATGTAACGTGACTGTACAAAAGTGAGTCAAGTGAATTCCTTTGAGACTCTAACGGCGCTGCTCTTTTTATTTCCGACGCTTGTCATTTTAGTGTCATATTAACAGTTAAATGCACACCGCATTAACACCCTCCAAGCTCCAAACTCATCCAAACTCATTCGTTCTTTCAGAAAAACGCACAAAGATACGAGTTCCAGGAGTAACACTTGAGTTTGTGGATGGAAACGTGGGTCTGAGAGGGAGTCTGAGAAATGTTCGGATGAAACGAGATGAAGATTTTCCGAGCGAATGAATGACAGAATTCGTGTGTTTTTCAGTTATATTCTTCTTTATTCCTAAAGGAAAGAAAATAAATAATGATGATTATCATTGTCATTATTATTATAATTTTTCTTTGCTAACGCATTTTTGTGACCATTTCATTTGCCACTTTTAGATGCAACTTCATTTGATCCCTAAAACTAACGATAACAATTACAACAACAATTACTCGTTAGTACCCGCAGTCAGGTAATTAAAAGGAAAGAATCGCAAAAGTGTTGCTATCAGTTGAGAAATCAAATCATTCACAGGCACGCGATTTACAGTCGCAGGCGTTGCCACTTCTTGTTTCCTCTCCGTTTTTAGTAATTTACTTGTGTGTAAATTACTTGAGACTGGAATAGTTTTGCTTTTTGCTGCAAAGACTTTACTTGTACGCTACGCCCCACCCAACTCAACTCTGCTCAACTTGGCCCGACCCGACTTGCCCCGGTCAACCCTTCAAAGAGTCGTTTGATTTGTTGAGTTTTAATTTATAGTTAGTTGAGCTTCAGTTTAGCAGCAGTCGTTGCTGTTGGTAACTTGAGCACTTTGGATACACGCTTTTGTCGATGTTCTACTTGCTGTTCTTTATTCTTCAAGTTTCATTATTGTTGTTGTTGTTATTCTATACTTAAAACCAAACTGAACCCATCCGAAACTAAGCGTGCCTGCTCTCTCAACTCTTCAGGTCGGATCGAGTGCAAAGTGAGTCGAGGATTTTCCTTAACTATTCAGGAGGCGTGCTTCAGTTGTTTTCTAATGAATGCTACTACGTTTTAAGCACTTCCGTTCGAAGTCAGATCGAACAGAGTGATGAACATTTATAATGCCATATGAAGTTCTATTGAACTGAACAGAATGAAGTCGTATTATAAAGAGATTAAATTCACTAGTTTTGTTAACATTTTTTCTTTTTAACAAATAAAAACCTCTGCTCCACCTAAACAGAGCCTACTTTGCGCACTAAAACGATTTTAACGACTTAATAATTGCAATTAAAGTGTCTACTTATAAATAGAATCCATGTATAGAAAAATATTATTAAAAATAAAGATAAATCGTATGGTTAACACAAATTATACCAAGCAATTTATAAGCATAGCGTAGTTAATTTATAATTAATTGTATATATTATTATTATAAGTATTGAGTTGAGTTGTCTGGTTCCACAGATCAGACAGTTTTAATTAACAAATCGTAGACGATAATAAATTTCCGGAAAAATGTTTCGTTTTGTTTGGGTTTTTAATAAAATATGTTCCTTTGTGAGCACCTTTACCGCTACTCCTCTACTCTCCTTCTCTCTTCTCTGCTATATTCTCTTTTCAACACTCTCTACCTGCCCATAACTTTCTTTCTATCGCTCTTAATTTACACATCGCATTCGTTTGAAGGAACTTCAAAACCTACTCCAACGCGGCGCATCCAGTCACCGCCAATTAGCGCCTAATTATATGCAACGATATTTATTCGTGCACATTTTGTCACGAGCCCTTAAATTACTTTCTCGAGTTACTTAGAGTAGATTTAAGTAGAAACAGTTTACTTCTCTGATGTTTCTTCGCCTAATATTTCAATTTCTAGAAGAGAAATTAAGTTAATTAGTTAAAACATCATCAGACGTCAACGGAAACATCAAACATTACGGCATACGGCACGAGAAGGTGCAAGTAGTCGGTGGGCAACAAGCCGGATGAGTTTTCGAACCGTAACGGGGAACAAAATCACGCTAATTAGTCTAGAAATGAGTTAAAAGGGCGTCTTAATGAAAAAAATGTTGCATGCTTTTAGTCTAAAAAAAAGAAAAAGAATTGACCGAAGAATTGAAGAATTCACGTTGACGGTTTTCTTGTTGTATTTATTTGTATTTTGTACTTATTATCAGATTTGATATTTTCTTATTTAATTCATCATTTTATTATTTAAGTCCTTATCGCTTAAAATTCATATCATGGTCAATTGAAGCTTTGTATATTTTTACTTACATTCCACAAAATAATTGAATGAATTTCAAATTAAGATCAGTAGAATTTAAGTAAAACAGGAAGCTCTAAAATATCCTTACATACTCATGTTTACCCTATTAAATACATTGTAAGCTTTGCCAACTTAGTGTGGAAATTTAATTATCTCAAACATTTCAATTTCATTTGCAATCATAACTGAATTTTGATTTTCTGAAAATTGTGACAATAAACAGTCATCAGTGCCGCATGACGTGGAGAAGGAGGAGGGGTTGAGGTGGAGGAGGAAATAGGCTCGATCGGTCCTTAGTTAGTCCTGAATTGTCCTTGCGAAAGACTATTCAGAAAATTGATAAGCTAGATAGTGAATATCTCTCTCTCTCAAACAGAATCAGATTACGAACATGAACTCACACAGCTACGAGATACATTTCAGCAGAAACCTAATATGAAAGCCTTCGAGATTTATTTTAATTGTTTTACAATGCTAAAGGCGTCAGTGAGCAAAACCATCTACAATCAATGGACAAAGAAATTTATTTACATATATACGAAAACGGATTTCTATTAACTTGAAGAAGAGAGCTTTAATTATAATTTAAAGCAATGTCTTTGAATAAAAACTAAATTAAATTAAATCGAATTCAAAACCAATTAAAAGATGTAGAAAGCAAGTAATCCTTTAAATAAGAAACTATTAAATAATATTGTTATTTAAGTTTATTATTGTAATAAATATTATAATAAAAAATATTATAATAATAAAAGTATTATAAGAAAAAATATTATAATAAGAAAAAATATTAATTAATAATAATAATAAATCATATATTATAATACTATACTAGTACCATAGATAATAATTTATAATGTCTTATGTAATATTGTGAGAAAACGAATAAAGATATCTGAATGAAATTTGGTACATATCATCTCTGTTTTGTAGAGTAAATTACTTACAAACATCATGTACACTACTAAGTATGGGTGTGGTACGCCCACAAAATAAAATTTCATTTCTTCTATAATTATTTCGATAGCCAAATTTATATAATTAGAAATGCATCAAAGTTATTGTTCTTGTTTAGTGATAGTATGCCGAATGTAGGGCACCGCACACAGCTGAGCACCATCAAATCGCAAAAACAAAAAAGCGAAAATAAAATAAAAAACACGCACTGAAATCAATTGTATTTTAATTCACGGTTGAATAAATCCACTTGGTGATTGGAGAGAAAAAAAACCGTGCTCACAAAAAACTTAAAATAAAACAAAAAATAAAAGAATAGAAAAAATATTAAAACCTAGAAGAAGAAAGAAAATATGAAAAGTGGTGCTGTAAAAAGAACAACAACACGAGAGGGAGCAACGCTTCGATTGAAGTGGCAGCGAAGCATTTTATGATGTGCGAGATGATGTTTGTTTGTGGATGAGAGGGTAATAAAATTGAGCATAAACGCACACCAACACAAATACATACACACACCAGCACATTGTCCGCATATTCAAATACAAACACAAACACAATCATATACAGACACGCACATAAACACACAGCTGTACAAATGCAATTTGTAGTCGTACTTTTGTGCAACGTAATTGATTCCGAAGAACGTCGCACACACACAACCACACATACAAGTGGCGTTAAGGATACGCAGGATATGCCAGGCAAACCTGGTTACACGCGTCATGCCTTCGATGCCCGGATTCAATGAATGAACGAATGAAAAAATGGATGACTGAATGAATGGTTGAATGAATGGTCAGTGAACCATTTTCCGTCCTTTCAACTGCTTATTGAACACATATTGATTGTGTATGTGTGTATGTGTGTCTGTGGCAGAGTGTGAATGAAAATGAGAATGAGAGCGTGTTGTTGTTATGAGTATGAGCGGATATGTTTCTGTTCTTGTTGTTATTGTATTTTTATTGCTGTCTGTGTTGTTATTTTTCTCGTCTTGTTTACATCCGCACTTAACATTTATGTCTTTAAAATAAATATTTTACATAAATGAAAAAGAACGCAATTCGCATCTTCAATTCAATTCTTTTTAATGAAATAATGGCAACAAATGACATTGATTGATGGCAATTTAATGGTACTTTTCGCCAGCAAATGAATGAAATTAATTCTTATCATCTCATTAATTCTCATACTGTAAAACTCACTCTTTTTTATAAAAAGAAACTTGTATTCTGTACTACTAATAAAAATATTTATTTAAATAAAAAGCATATATTTAATTAAAAAATTTAGTATAATCATAACAATTTTATTGAAATATCATCTTAATTTCAATCCTCTTAAAAATAAAATTTAATATACAATAGTATTATTTATTAGTATTTAAAACATTTAAATTTAACTAAATTAAACTTTTTGTTTTAAAAAAATTATGAGTTCTTTATGCAATCAAAAGATTCACCTATGGAAAAAGCGTTTTATTTTTTAATTTGCTGTAGTATGGAACCATTAAATTTCACCTCACACACACATTACAAAAGTAGATTCACCGTCATCATCGAACGGGACGGGAACCATTTTCTATACCTCTAATTCTATGGACCCACAACCTCCAAAACAACACTTTAATTAGAGTGATTATTTTACGAGATGTTCGTCGATGCAGCCTGAAACATGAATTATGTTAAAATCAAAAATCATATCATAACAAAGTTAGTAAAATCAAACGCAAATTTCCTTTTCGGTAATAAATCGATATCTGCAATTATTTTGTAATAATTTTGTGGCAAATATAAGTCCCCACCTCAGATTAAAATCCTCGGAGGGAGTGTGAAACAAGGTCAACCATAAATCAATTTAATTGACAACAATTTGCTGCACTTGACATTATTTTATGCGCCAAATTGTATGCTACAATAAATCGGTAAGTAATTCAGAGCTTCGCTTCAAATTGGGCCGTGGGTGGCTCCCACCACTGCACCCAGTTTTCATTTAACCACATTTAGTTTGCTTAATGATATCAGTTTCACACTTAAAGCGAAACCACTCGTCGGATCCCCTGGCAGCCGGCAACTGAAATACGTGAATGCAAACACGATATTCACACTAACAGAATAGTTACAAGCACACACACACATACAGATACTCTGTGACACTCACACCAGCGCCACACTCACACTCACAGACACAGACGCTTAAGTTGGCAAATGAAAAGCTCACTGTAAAGTGTCAACGACTGACTGACTGACTGACTGACTGACTGACTGACTGACTGCATCTGCAGCGAACGTTAACCGTATCTAACGTTGTGTTGCGTTGCCTTACATTGCGATGTAATGCGATGTGATGCGATACATTTGAAGGCGTAAGGAAAACAAGCTACGGAAAACAAAAAGAAAAGCGAACGCACTTGAGATGGAAGAGCGGATACTTTTTCACAACATGATAAATGCATTAGCACACTAACACACACAACCACAAACACACTCCAATGCACACAGACACACTCACATACACACTCATACATACACGTTCCCATTACAGCGTGAAAGCAAAACCGCGCTACGAAACTTCTTTCACACTGAAACACAAACGAACGCAACAACGCTATAAGTTTGTCGCATGCGATTTGAACGAACCGATGAGATTTTGCATTTTATCAAAGCTCTCATGCAAAAAGGCCCCTCTTCAGAGATACAAAGTAGTCCAATGAAATTAATTTATTAATTAATATTATGAAATGCATTCAAATCACTTAAAAGTTAAGTGAAACGGAGAGAAAACAACAACTGCTAATCAACAGTTAGAAAAGAGCGGAATATTAGTATAACAAGTACGGAAGTTAATGGTTTTTATAAATACGACTACATTACTAGTAATGAGTTGAAAGTTTAAACAGAATAGAATTAGTAGAAATATAACGCTGTTTTGATATTACGCGAACTCACCACGATAGATGGATCAGATACCCTACGATCCACCCAACTCGAATTAAAAACCAAAGGAAGTCGAAAAGAGTTCAACTGCCAACCATTCCCGAGTTCTCGAGGAACAGCGTGACGAGGTCCTGAGAGTTGCAAGGCAATCTAAAGCTCATAAACATGAAATCTATACAATATTACAATCTATCAATCAATATCTAATCTATACATACAATATTTACCAGCTTAATCTTTATCGTTTTTTCGTGCACGTTTATTTTAATATAGTCATTATGATTATATTTTTAATTATTGTACATTCTTTTTTATTATCCTATTATATGTATTTTTACTTTATTTCCTTTTAAACTGAAACTTTACTGAATCAATTATAAGTTTCCAATTCGTTGTAGAATTTTTGCCTTTGATACGATTTCTTTTGTGACTTTTTCATTTCCTTTTCCAGTGAAATTACCGCTTGACCTATTTGATGATCCGCATCCTTAACGATGTCATTAAGTTGTCATGGTTCAGATATTATTGCATCAAATCATGCATAACAAGTGGAATGGAATGGAAAAAACATGACTCTAATTTGAAAGGAGATTGCAATAAATACAATATAAAGAAATCAATACAAATTTAATAGATACGAAACGAAACGAATATCATGTCGATGAATATGATAGATGATAATGTTGTATAAATTTAAAAAAATAGTGATATATATTTTAGACACTTTAAGAAACTTTTAAGCTTGCCCTCCCATAAATTGTGTTTCTCTGAAAGAAACATTGTAAAATTCTGTAAAAGTTACAAACTAAACGTTTAGAGATAAATAATTGTTCCTTCGGGTGTCTGTTTCTGTTGTTGTTTTGTTGTATTTACTGCTGTTTTCGTTGTCTGCAGGGACATGAGTATCGTCGCATTTCTCTGTATCTATAACTAAATTTAGTTAGTAAAAAAGAGATTCTCTCTGAAATTGAAGACAGTACAAAATGTACTGTCGAGTATTCGTACTCGGATTTCAAATTCTCCGTATACATGAGAAATGCTCAAGAATTTAATTTAAATTCTCTATAATCTTGTTACAGTTTTAAAGGATCTTTTGACTGAAAATCTTAGTCAGAAGTAATGACAGCACATCACATGAAGCGTTGAAATAAGCTGATGAATATTGAGTGATTCTTTTGAAGTCTATCAATACGAAAAATTCCAAAAGATACTAATTTCCAATTCAATAGATGCCTTTCCATTGTTTCATACCAATATAGAGACATTTGACACCTGAAGAACTCGAGGACTCCAAGGAAATCCTTATAATATTTCGCTGTAATTAAGTTATTTTAATTCGAAAGGATTTTCACCGCGTGTAAAATCTAAAGAAATTCAAAAATCGAGCAAGAATTAAATAGATAAAATCTACAAACGAATCTGAGCTCAGTGCTGAATCCTAAAGTTCTGCAGGAAATTAAATTAATGCGCTGACATTTTTTTCACTGAAATATTTATTTCCGAATGAAAGAAAATTTTATCAGTAGCTTTCCACAGTTTATTTCACTTTATTTTATTTTATTTTTCATTTCGGCTGCCTCATAGGGAGTTGTAAGGAAGACTCGGAAGCATTTGACTTTGACTTCGGTTTTGTTCCAGGACCAAGAAAAAGGGACACGAAAACTTTTCCACTTTGAAAATTTGTTTCAACTAATTTTCGAATTTCGCTAACTTCCGCCGCATTTCGGAGGCTTTTGTTTTACTTTCTGGCGGGATCTTTTTTTGGGATTTGTGAACCGCGTTAAAAACTCATTAAAAGTGTCCTTAACACACCGAAAATGGGCGCCAGGCTAACAATATACAATAGTAAGCAAATTAAGGACGCCGCCGCATTAAACCGAAGTTGGTGAATTTTTCTGTAAAAAGATTTATAAACATTTAGAAACGGAAGTCAAATTGGCGGGGGGAGAACGGGGTGAACAACAATAAACGTCTCTCATCATCTCTTCTTCTTCTCCTGGATTGATTATTCTTGAAGAGTTCTTGAGATATTCTTGCCGTTCATTCTACGTGACAACCAAAAATGATTTTATTCACATCGTTTTGATTTCTCGGGGATTTTGATTTGGACATTTTTGTTGTTGTTGATTTGATATTTTATTTGTTGTTGTTATTGTGTATCAAGATGGTTCTTCCTTTTGAGACTGAGAAACGTTTGCATAAGAAATCTGCGAAGAATTTAAGAAAATCCCTAGAAAAAAAAATAAAACTTCCATCATTCGTCATTTTTTTTTAAGTGTAACAAGGTGTTGAGTGATGTAGTTAGCCTCCCCCATTCTAATAACATCCGCCTGCCCCCCTCCCCCTCCCCCCTCCCTGGACAAGCAACACGTATATTTAAATTGCTTCCATATTGAATTCTTCCAACATGTTTTGAATTTGAAATTATACTTTGCATCATGCATCATCCATCAGACATCACGTTCAGATTTATTTGACGTTTTTTGTTTTTCTATTTTTTGTGATTTTGATTTGATTTTCTAATTTTATTAGTTGTTTGTTTTTCTTGTTTTGTTTGTTATTTTTATGCATCATTGAAAGCCCAAAAAAAAAAAATTAGATTAAAAATAAATTATTATTATTAGAATTGTTATAAATATTATAATCATTACTATTGTTTATTGTTTGGTGTTATTATTGCTAATGTTTTTAATTATTATTAAAAAATAACCACGATTCGTTTCAAGTTTTTGTATAAACATTTTCTTAAATTCAGTTTCATTTTTAAGATGATTTAATGAGCATCTAATTCAATTCAACCGAAAATTAAATGTTTTCCTTTATGAGCCCTTAAAAGGTTCATAAGCATTAAATTTCAGTGTTGAAAACCTGAATTGAATTTACGACTGGAACAATAAAGAAATACTACAAGTTAGTAACAACAACAGTTGCTTTTCTGTTAACAGCAAGTCATAAAAATAATTTTATAATAAAACCTTAAATACTCCAGTGTCAAATAAAACATCCTCATGTTTCTCAACAACTCAACACGAAATGAGATCACAGACATCCTTCGTGTTGCTTAAACCAATAAATATTCTCATAGATGTACTTACATTACACCGATATACATATGTACATATATCAACCGATTTAGTACAAATGATTCGGTTGTTGTTGCTGTTGTTCTTAGCTACATGTCTGTATGATGTCCAGGTAGTGAATCATATTGGGATGGATGGGATACCCGTGAGTGAAAATGGCAGTTACAATAATAACAATAACAGTTCATAAAAAATATTACTATCATTGCTCAATCAATAACATAACACAATTTATAATATAAATTTTATTATATATACATTTTATGTATGTATAACACACCTACATGAAGCATTGCACACTTTCGGGCTTAGGTAATAATAGTGTATATAATGTATATCATACCTGAAAGGAAAATATATATGAATAATAGTAAAAACTCCTTTAACAATTATGGACGGTTGTTGCTTATAATTCGGTACTCATTTAACGATCCGCAAAAATGGAAAAAATTATTTGGAATTCCAGATAAATAAATACAAATAGTAAATGATCAATGATCCACTATTTTGTCGCTCTGACTTTTTTAGTTACAAGTAGCTGGTCAATCGAGTTGAAGGGTTAAAGACTAAAATGACTAATTATAAGGTACAAACTTTTCTCCTACCTTTTCTCCTCCTTCTTTTACCACTAATTCTTGTTAGTATTTATATCATTCTTAATTCAGGATTTAATTGACTAACTTTACCATTCGCACTGACATGCAACTGAGTTATTTAGACACTGGTTGGATAGTCTCCCCTTCTCTTTTCTCGCTAACTCTCTCTCTCTGTCTTTGTCACACACACACACATGGACACAACCTAATTGATGCTGACTTTGATTCTGAAAACAGATGCAACGAATTTCGAATTCAGTGCAGAGAAATAAAATTTAATTTCCATTCACCACCAGATGAAGTACTTAATTCGAAAAGTCAGACAGAGTAAAAAGAGTGAAGCGTGTGTTTTTTTGCATACCAGGTCGTAGGTTGTAACGCATGTAAAACCCGGTAGTGCCTCGAAAAGGGGGTTTGGGTTTGCGTCCCTACGACAGCGAAAACGTATCTCAAATGAAAATTAATTTAATGCAAATTTAAATTTAACCAAGCGACCAGCAAAACAGGACGACCTGCAGAAGTAGCCGAAGAAGCATGAGAGAACCACAGATTAGCATGAATAATGCAAGTGCAAAGTGCACAGCATTTTGACTTATGTTGACTTTGTGGATAAGGTTTGTGGCTTGCGTCTCCTGTGCCCGCTGTTGCTGGTGTGAAAAAGTGGTTGAAATAATTACGGAAGACATGTTGGCATTACGTCTGTTGCTGTCTCTCTTCGAAACTGTTTGCAGACGTCAGTTCGGTTGGCGAAGTAACCCAATGGACCAAGCAACGTTCGGGTAGGTAAAAACGGATTCGAAACGGACCCTACACTAGAATATCATTAAGAACATCAAGTTTAGAAGTTCCTCTCCGTTTCTCCGGTGAATGCGAGTTACAGACCCTCACTTCAGAACGTACGATTTTAAATGTCCGATATAAAGACTTCCATGTGGAACTCGATCGTTTAGGGCGATATTCTTCAGAATCACAACTCTCAGTTATTCGGCATAAAGTCCCTAGAAGGGAGATTTGTCAAACCTGACATTGATATAGATAAGTTCTACGAATATATACTTTAATAGATCCGAATTTATACTTTAGTTTTATATATGATGTCTATGGGTGATTATATTCTAATATAGATGATGTAGATAGATGAAATGATTATATAATGACCAGCACTTCTTGCAGGATAACGGTTTAGAATCCGTTCCCTGCTTGCTGTAACCGTGTATACTGGGTTGTATGCTTTTACACTCGAATCTGTACCATTGTATGACTGTGTGTGTGTGTGTGCGAATGTATGCATGTGAGAGCCATCTTTTTAAGTGCTGCGCAAATATTATTTCCCCAAAGTCAGTCAACAGTAAATATTGGTTGGCATTTTGAGCTCTTCGAGTCGAATGCGTTTTGAGTTTATTTAAATCCGTCATCAGTCATTTGCTAGAATGAGCATCCTCGCTCTGTGCCTCTAACACCAAGTGTTACACTAAACGTGACCCAGAGCAGCACACAAGCAAGATATGCATAGTTTTTTGTTGTCTTTTCGCTTTTTGTCCTTTACTTTGGCTTTGGCTTCAGTTAACCTGATGATTATGATTCAGTTGCAAGCGGTGTAAATTACAATTTTGATGCTGCTGTGAAAACTTTGTCAGCCGAATTTTACGGGCTTCTAGTTGTTGTGAAATGGGTTTTGTCAAAAGGACGTTTGGCAAGAAATGTCACCATGAAAGGGCTAAACGAGAGGGAGGGGGGAGTGTAGCTCCAATAAAATTAAGTGATTCATAACATATGAATACTAAAACAGATTTGCATATTTTTCATATATTCTGAACATGATTTAAGTTAATAAAAGACATAGAATGGGTATCAATCTATCTACATATATGTACCTAAACTACCTCTTGTGGAAGCGAAAGAGTGGTACATCAAAATAAAATAGAAAGTTCGCGTCGAATGTTTAATCAGTCACTCAGTCGTTGATTCCAGATAATTAAACAACTTCAAAACAAAAGAACCAAAAAATGTTTAGTGAAATAACTACTTCTATGACTAGAATTACCAGGAAATTAAAATAATTATTCTCACTTATATAATCAGAGTACATCTTCATTTCATCAAAGATCCCACTTTTAAAAGAGACACAACACGATACGTCATGATCACGTATCAGAGATATAAAACTTAATTGAGGAATCTTGTAGTTTAAGTTCACTCAAATCATTGTCACTTAGTTCGGTCATTTACTCTCTTGTCACTTAGCTCGGGTTACGAAATCGAATGTTGTATTAAACGAAAGAACGGATATTCGTCTCTAGATTTGATATGAAAATCGAATTTTAGAGAGTTTGCAGAATTAACTCAGGAATTAAAACTGATCAATGCAATCAAAGTAACTGGTTGTTGCCCCATATATTGTGCAATACACACTGCAAATTATGTATACATGTGTATGTATGTCTAGATTCCTGTGTGTATGTGTGTAGTACCTTTCCATGTAGGCTTCTGCTTGTCTGTCTCTAGATATGTCTGTCTTTCTGACTGCGTGCGTGCCTGCTTGCTTACTTTACCGTTTAACTTAATTTGTTTGATAGACTCTTGCATCGGTGCCTCGTCCACATCCATTCGTTTTGTACGTTTTTCTCAACCAGGTAAACAAGACAATACGAAATCACACACGTACACATACATAGATACATACATGTGCAAATATTGAGTAAGCAGACACAAACAGACACACGCTCTGTTAACAGACGTCATACGTGAGGATTTTGCAAATTGGAAATGATTTCTTCAAAAATGAAAAGGAAATGGAAATTTTGAAGAGGTTTCATGTTAAGAAGGAAATTCAGAGCATAGCTCTGTTTGGGTAAAATAAGGGGAGTTTTGAAGCTGATACGTCGAAGAGTAGACAAGTAGAATTAGAGAAATAGAGAGATAGATGAATATAGAGACGAATATCAGAGTTATAAAGATATAGATACCTATATAGTGGTAGTGGTTCTGATGGTAGCAGAGGTAGTGGTAGTGGTAAACAAAATAATTAAGATGTTTAACATGAGATTGTGATATTCTGTAATTTTACCAGGTAATTATTTGCTCACTTTTCGTTTTTTTCTTGTCTAGAAAGTGAATGAATAAAACCCAATAATTTAATGCCATAAAAACTAAAAAATAAGGATGGAAAAACAAAAAGAAAATAATTCAATGCAAAATAGTACAAGAAAATCTGATAGACGCCAAGGGAATAACAAGTTAAGAAGCATTGGTCATGACTTGAAGAAGGTCAAATCATTCATTCTTCCTAGTCTTCTTCTTCCTCGACTTCTTCTGATTCCTGTAGCGCGAGAATTCTTTTTAAAATCCTTTTCTTTTTCTCTCTCTCTCTCTCTCTCTCTCTCTCTCTCTCTCTCTCTCTCTCTCTCTCTCTCTCTCAATCTCTTTACTTTGACTCTCTTGCCGCAACTCGGCATCAGTTTGCAGTGCTTTGAGGAGATACACTGATACTGCTACGTTTGCATACTCTGCTAGACAACCAGTGTTGCATTTCCACCACTAAAGGTGTATCTGAGGGAATGAAGGCCAAGGATAACACTTCAAACCCTTCAAGTACAGAAGGTCGAAAGAAGAGCCTGGAAATGAAAATGCTACAGCCTCTCTCTCTCTCCCTCTCCCTGGAGTGTAATTTAAAACACTTTAACAGCCACTTTAGCTATCACTACATTTTTCCCGTCTACTCTTGTATCAGCGAATCATGATTCATTCGTAACTTTATTCAACTAGATGAGCAAAATAATCGTATCAACTACTTTTCTATGCAAAGAATAACCAATTCTGAATAATTTACATCAGCTTAGAAAATAATTGTACATCAATCGATTGAAAAGGAGCAGAAGAGTGAAGAAAAGAAGTAGAAAATAAAGTAGTGAGGAAACAATAGTCTAAACAATGAAACAGTGTTCAATTATTGAGGAAGATACTCATAAAAACATATGTACTTTTTTCTGCTAAACAAACTTAATAATCAAACTTAGAAAGCAAAATATTATTTGTAATTAAAATTGGGTCCGTTTGAGGTTTTTCGATTTTTTCCTAATTTAAAATCTGTTTACTATTCATAAATCAAGCTTAAACACAATATTGAAAATTTTCTTCCAATTTATATTAATTTACTTCATGTTGAAACGTTACTGACTTTTGTCCATCTGTCAATCTTTCTGACATTTATTCTATTTCATGCCCTAACATCAACGTCACGTTATGAATTGTTAGCATTCTTGAAACTGATTGACAGCTAAAGCTTTTAACACTTTAATAACTATAACAGTTGAGAGAAACGTCAAAAGCATAATCGATATAAATAAGAGCTTCTTAAAACTACTTTCAAGTTTGCTATTATATTATTTTTTAATGCTAGTATAGTCTGTATTTAAATCCATGTATAATCTAATGTCTAGACTCTATACGTTTTTCTTTATACACTTATGTATTTTTATTAAATTCTTATGTTTCCATTTCCTTCTTCCTTGTTATCTGTCTTTATTTCCGTTTGCTCACGCGTTGTCGGGAAATATTTTTCCTATTTTTTATCAACTGAACCGTTTTTTTTTACTTTTTACTACATATTTTTTATCTTTCGACTCTAAAGCGTCATCCTTGTCAAGAGTCTCCAAAGTATTTAATTTCGAATGCAGAGAGCAACATTTTTGACACCATCACAATTCTCGGTGACAACCAAGGCAACAACAACAAAAAAGGTTACTACAACCCGAATATCACCTCGAAATTTTATCTTTCTTCTTATGATTCTCCATCTTTTACTTCTTCTTCCTTTAACCCACTTTCAGAAAAGAAAAAACAAAAATATAAATCAGTATAAAGACGAAGGAACGAAAAAAATTGTGGAATACGTGGCACGCAACTAAAAAAGTAGTAGGAAAAAATTATGTTGAAAAATAGCAACAAAAGGACTCAGAGAAGATTTCTACAGAATTTTAACGGCAAAGCAAAAAAAATGAAAATCAAAAGGAAACACTATCATCAGCTTGGCGTTGCACAGAAAAGGAAGGATGTCGAAAAAAGGAAACAAACAGTTGCTTTGTTGTTGCTGTTGTTGGTGCACACGTTTTGTACTTGCAGGTGGCGTTGGTATGACGTTAAGTGCTTAAGTTGATGTCAGGCAGACATCCGTCATGCAAAGCGTCAAACTGCCAGCAGCTTCCAGGCTACGGTCGGGGATTTCAGAGCAAGGATTCACTCCACTTTGACTGCATCTTATGTTGGATTTAAGAAAAACGGGGACAAAATATATAGAACGGTTACGAAAGGACAAAGAGAGACAGAGAGAGTGGGAAAGAAAGAGAAAAAGAAAGAAAAATAGAAATAGAAACACGAAAATATATGGATAGAGAAATAGGTAAAGACACAGAAAGGAGGTGAGAAGGAGGTAGATAAAAACAAGTCAAGCGTTTGCTTATTCTAGTGATTCAGTGTGTAAGGAGAAATAACAGGACATTTTTTTAGATTTATATATTCTGAATCTTCTATAAATCTAGAAACGCCTCGATTAGATCTGAAGTTGTACAAACTATAAGACGTTTTCTGAAGGTACAAATAACAGGGACTTCCTTCTCTCTTAGGTCTCTCTAAATTCATAATTAAGTAGTTGATTGAGCAACCATAGTAAGGAATCAAATCTTTCGATGCTTTAAGACTTTGGCCTGAAGAGTCGTCTTCAAAACAGCTTCAATTGCGTCGCAGGTTAGCGCACAAAACATCGGTTTTCCAGCTTCAGCAAAATAGCTATGATCTGTACATACCAGTATATAGTACGTCGCTTCAGAATGATTCGTAGTTGTGAACCCATTTTAATTTCACGACCGCTCAACTTATTTCCCAGCAGGTGTGCGAATCCAAGCAGATTCACATGAAAACTAGTTAAATTTTCTATCGTAAAAAAGACGTACATCATGGGAGTGTAAATACAGCGCATTTCCTGTTGCACACACATGCACAGACACACACACAAGCACACTCCGTCATCTATGGCAATAAATTCAGTAATAAAGTCTCTTGGCAACCTTTTTTAAGCACTGAGTAAAATTCAATTTGTTTTGCCACATGTTGTGCGTGAAATTTTTATTCTTAGTTCACAGCATGTTTTTTCAGGGAACCAACACGTTGAGCTTCCTTCAGAGTTGGGATAAACGCTTTTTCTTCCTTTTTTAAAATATTTTTTATTACTTGGGGTTCATTCGATGGTTATTTTAAAAGAAGCGACCAACATTTACTGCCGCAGAGTTTTCTATATACAAGCACACATAATTTGTTGCTTATAGAATTACATGGAAGAAACATTTTGAGGTTGAAATTGTGAATACTTTGTAATACTGAGGTAACCTAAAGTAATCTGAAGTTCAGTTCATTTAACTTTCACATATCAAATCTTTACTTTAAATTTTATGATTTTATCTTTGGAATCAACCATATACCTGTAAAATCCATAAAGCGTACCAACTCTCAAATATTCCTAAACATTCTTAAGCATTTCAGTGTGTGTGTGTCATGCACTATAATATTGTATTTGTACGAGTAGATACCTTATTTACTCTTCAACAGAAACATCTATTACGTAATCATATAATGCGTCACAAATTTAAACGAGTATCTTACATGGTAAATGTTGGCCTTTCTGCTTTATTCTATACTTACGCAGATTTTCATTCGAATGGCTTTCACTCTAATTCATAGTGACATCTGCTTAACAAAACAAATCTTACTCGTATATTAAATACTTGCGAATTATTTGGGTCTCATATCAGTCTCCAGATAGTCGAGAGCAAAACACATCCTTATTCTCTTTAATTAAACAATTCATAGTACTCCAAAGTTTTCATAGTACTCTAATGAAAAAAACAGGTAAGTATTGATTCCTTTACGATGATTGCTACTTACCCTCCTATCCTCCTGCCACATGATGATCATGATTAAGAACAGTGGATCTGAACGCAGCCCTTTACAACGAAATCGATGAAGACCTTCCGTATCCTTAAGCCAGAGTGTCCTTATTGAACAAGCTGGTGCTGGTGGTAGTATATTTGTCATGGGGTGTATATCAAATGCTGTCGCAAGGGTTGCAACTACTGCTGTCGTATTGTGGCGTGTAAACAAAAAAGCTTTGATTGGATGCGAACCTTCCTGATGAATACTTGAAGGAATCTAAGCATGGAGTGCTTATGATGATTATGATGTATGAAAATACTAGAGTAGTTCAAATAATATTAAGAAATTGTTTAAAAAAAACGATGTTATTGAAAACTGAAAAATGCTCGTCTTTCCATAATGACATGTATCATTGACTCATCAGGAAAAATCATTCATAGGATCATTCTCGTATATAACCTATTTTTCCACTAAATGACCTATTTATTATGACCTATGTATTTATGATGACAAATTTATTATCCCTGCATCAGATATTACAATTATCTCTTCTCCCGTAGGTGTCACCGTTATTTTTTAATATGTTTTTTCCGATTTTAAATCGGGATTTCAACATTTTACATGGACATTTATAATGGGACATTTAGAATGGTCCGTTCCTCCTAAACGAGGAGAAAATGATCCCGTCCCTATATTATTTTTTTTCTCGACTCAACCTACACGCCCTAATATTTTGTCCCCTCTTATGAGAAACACCCGGTATAACATACACCACACACTAAATAATAACCGACATAATAACAATCTTTAATTTACTTGTCACTTGCGCTCTGTTATTACAAAAACTTCATGATATACTGGAGGAATGTCCTTAGGAGTCCTAATGAATCGTTTTTGTGTGTTGTATTGAAATCCTTAATTATTCGTAACAAATTCTGAGGGATCAAGAATCGTGACATACAAATATTTCCTACTTCATCTCGAACATATTTCTGGGCGTTATTTTACAATTTTGTGCTGACAGTGAATATTCAAAAGTATTGAAATGGTTTTTACTCAGAAACCTAAAATAAACCAAGTGGGATGTACTTTAATTTAGTATTTCTTAGTTATATTTAAACAATTGCGGACTCACGACTTAAGTCACGAAATTTTAATAAATGTGAGTTAATTTGTATATAGATTATTTATAATATAATCGTATAATATATACTATACATATATTGTACCAATAAGTAACAAGTAACCTACATATATTGAAAAATCTTGTATTTTTTTGATAAATTTAATTTTATTTTTAAACACAGTCTCCTTTTCAGAACATAAGATATACGAGTACTTTTCCCAGAGATGACCTAACCTTTTTAGCTATTCGAAGTATTAGTAGAACCTGTCTTGCTCCACATAATAGTCGTTCCATTACCTCAATACCTCATCTTTCAATGAAAAGCTCCGCCATTTATATGTATAACAAGTTCGGATACTTCTGGGACTACATATACTCGTAGAATTTAAATTTTTGTCGTGGACCAAGATAATTTTTTTTCTTTATTTCGATTTCTATATTTATAAATTTATATATCTATAGCATACATGTGTCGATATTATTATATACATACGAGTATATTTGTATATTATTTATCATTTAAAACTTTCCATTATACATAAAATATACTCATTCCATGACGTTCAGGTGCTTGAATTTCCTTCTACTTTAATTTATTGATCCGTTTAGATGAAAGCGCAAGCGATGCACACACACGATGCTCACAGAATCAATTGTTTTAGACGATTTGTATGGGGGAATGTATTATAATATATGTAGGAGTATGTGTTTGTATATACACTCAACTCTCGTTTTACACGCATTTTTTTTACACGATTTCGAAACAACACGGTCAAAAAACTGGAACCGATCCTCTTTTTTTACACGATTTCATTTTTTCTACACGATTTTCAAAATAGGTTTCCTTTTGAATCTCTACACAACTTCCACTCTTGCGTGTTTGAATGTATGTAAATGACAGAAGTTACACGATTTTGTTGCTTCTGTATTTTCTTTATTTATTTTCCTTAAATAAATAGTTTTCTGTGCAATCTGAAGCAAATGATTATACGCCGTCAGTTCCGCGGAATGGCCAGAATGCGTCAAAACTGAAAACTCCATAATGGAAGCAACAATTGTGCGCTCTGAAATTATAACTTTGTCCCAAGATATTGGGGGTGAAGGCTTTGACAATTTGCCACCGGCGGACATCGATGAATTAATAATTGAGAGGCCTTTAAAGGACAATGATCTGAATGACATGATAATAGTTCCAGGTGAGGGTGTACCATGGTAGCGAAGACGAAGATGAAGACGAAATTCCACAATTAACAGCTGAATTAATTCGCGAGGGTTTGAAATTTGGCGCAATTAGGGAAGAACATTTTGTCACCCATGATCCCAACCAGCCTCGCTCTATCCTCACAAATTTCAACGTAATTCGCAGATGTTTATGGCCGGGTATCAGGAAATGTATAAGCACCTTAAAAAGCCAGCAACCTATTACAAATTTTTTTGAAAAGGCTCGATTCAAGGTCGATTAAACTTTTCAATATATCAAATCAAGACTATTTAAACTAAAAAAAATAATAAAGTATGTAATTTAAGTAATTGCCTGTGTTAGTTTTTGGTGTCGTAATTGTATTCTTTTTTTATGGTATTTTTAAAAATGTGCAAATATTTAAATATGAATAAATGTAGTTTCCAAAAGTTCTCTTCGTTTTCTTTTTTGCACGGTTTTCCAAAGAAAATTTGGAATTTCCAACGAATTTTTTTGCACGGCTCCTCGCTGGAACGTATCTACCGTGTAAAACGAGAGTTGGGTGTATATTCATTTTCAAGCTCAACTGTTTAAGCAGATTTTCGAATTCCTGTTGCATGAAAATCTTCGTTTGCATTGAAAATAAATAAAAAAGTAGATGGGAAAGAGAACCTAACAAAACTGTGCCTGAGACGAGTACCAATGATTATGTGCTCATCGAACTGTCAAACATATTTTTTCGTAAAACATTTAAAGACTTGAACATTTAAAAGAAATTTCATATCGTCATCTTATATTCTAGATCGAATATCTTAGCGTGAATAAAACCATGAACTATGAATTGGCAGGCAAGCAGAAGGGCTGATTAATGCTTTAACACTAACACTACCGACAAAACTTCGGTCGTCTGCAGGGCGATAACAATGCAAATTTTATCGATTTTCAGAGGAGTCTAAAATTGACACATTGGCAAGAATTTATATTCAAAGCACACGAGCTGGGGAAAAGCGTAGAATTGAAAAGCCATGAAAAACCATCCACCTCATCAGCTGGTGGCGGGCCAGAGAGGACGGAGAGAGAGCGAATTCACACAGAAATCCGAGGATTCACTTGTTATAAAATCAAGAAAAAATTCGCATTAAAGTAGCTGAAGACAACCGCGACTTTGCACGCGTTGCTGACTCGTTATGGGAGAAAAGAAAAGATTACTTTATATATATTTCTTTTCTTTTTTTTTTGTGAGTGGAATTGGTTACGCCAAATATTATGGTAGAGGATATCAAAATGTAACTCCGTTGACCTGTATTCCTCTTCCCTTCGATGGTTTATGATTATATGAATGTGTCACCGTAGAAGCGAATATTTTAACTTTAAACTTTTTATTCATTTCTTGGGTTTGGGTATCTTTTTTGAATATTCATTTCGCGGACTCTGTTTTTTTTATATGATATAATATATTATAAAATCGATGGCTTGGACAAAAGTAGCTTCTTCATATTTTAGCTCATTTAGAATAAAATATGAAAAGAGGGAAGTATTAATTTTTAAATATCATTCAATCCTGTAAGAAATTCAACGGCACTATTTACTTAATTCTCAATTAGTTTGGTCAAATAATTGTTTAAGTCTGTTTAAGCGTGCAGATACCTACAATTATTTGATATTGCAATTAACACAACTAAACATAGAAACACATGCAACTACGTACAACTTATAGTGTTAACGCGAAGACCTCCTCTCCAAACTCACCCATTCACCTCTTCGCCAAGGAAGCGTACACAAACTACGAGTACTACGAGTAAAAAAATTGCTGTTCCATGTTCAAGCATAAAACTTTTATGTATTCTTTTTTTCTACATGAACACATTTTAGAACATTTGGTGAGTTTCGCAGGTTGTTGCTGCTTTTGTTCCTATTATTGTTGTTGCTAGTTTTTCCGCTTGTTAGCC